>JAWPHD010010542.1:0-92808 GCA_037043455.1 Cyrtodaria siliqua
CCTATTACAGATGTCTATTTTATATGATTGAATACCTAAAATATATAGCTGAATGAAAACAACAGCAGTTTACTCAAGAACAAGAGCGGAGGATGCTGTTGTAATTTATATTAGTAAACAGTAGCTTAAGCTGTTATGGCATTACACTGTATATATATACTGTATATAACATGTTCAGAAGCAAAAACACCAGCAGAATCGTTTGCTCACTTTTTGGTCTTCAGTTAACTGATCAGGAAAATCAAAATGATCAATTAATACGTACGGCTCAGGTATCGTCTTGCATTTTCTTCAAGCACTACTTTTTTGTTCATCATTGACAATGCTTTGTGAAGCAATATTACATAAAAGCGACACTTTCAACGGTAAATGTTTACATTCCGTTACTTTAATACAAATATAAATATTCGTTATTCAAATATAGGATTTCCTTTATGCATTTATACATACCTTAAAATCGAATATAAGATATTTATAATTGTCTGGAATTATGGGTATCCATAATTAATTTAAATACACTGAATAAAATGTCTAAGTATCAACTTTTGTATATTAACTAATTTTCTTACTTTAAATATATTTTAGAATAGATATGGATAAGTATTTTGTTTTGATCCATAGTTTGTAAAACATTTATTTTTTGTTTAAATTGTTACATCTTTTGAGAGTTACCCTCCCTTTATATGAAAACATAAAATGTGCTGATAAAACACATAACAGGAGTCAACGATCGCTTAAAGATATACAATTCTTAAAATTGGTATGAAATAATAGAAAAAAAACATAAAACATTTACCCATTTATCGCAGATTTTCCGTCTATAAAAAAAATGAAATATGGATAATCTTAAATTATCTCCTTTAAATTGAATATTGTTGAAATTCAAGTAACAGTAATTCAGCGTTAACATTAAATATTTCGAAAATTTCTTTTGCAAACGCATTTGTAGTGGTAATGCTAGTAAAACATGATGTCAAAATAATTTTAACTGGCATATTTTAGAATTACTTCACTAATTCGAAGTACTTAATACAATCCTATATACCCAGTTGTATAAGTGTTATAACTTATTTCTAAGAAAACACATTGACATAAAAGTTTTAAAATATGTTCATGCAATCAGAGCAGACGATTTACACTACACAAAACAATGAGAATATTATTGAAATAATCTTAGGTAGGTACTTAGCAATTTGGTTTAGTGCATATCTGTCAATCGATGTTTTATTCTTTTTTGAACGAAGATCTAAAGTCAACATTGCACTACGTGACCCCGTAGGCGTTAGCTCCAATGATAAGAAGCGAAGTCTTCCAAAATCATGGTAAACGGCAATCGGAACACCTCGCCTATTAGTCTGGAACCCTTCCTCTACTGCGCTCGCTGAGAGTAGCGAGCGCAGTAGGGGAAGGGTATCAGACTACTCGCTGATATATAGACTGTTTCACTGCGCATGTACCTTTTCACTCATAAACGCTATGTAGCAGTCTAGCTGATATACTATCTCCGTAGACTGGCCCCCTCCTTGACACCTCACTACTGTTCGTCGCCAATAGTTAGATTGGGCACCAGTCTACTATCTCCGAAGCTTGCCGGAAATTCGCGAGTAGTTACGAGTGGGGGACTCTTGCCGAAATCATGGTAACCGGTCTTTTAAACAGCTCCAATGATAGTACATACCGAACGGGAAACCAGTAGCTACTTCCGGAGATCGACATGGTAATTTGTCTTCGGGCCTCCTCGGCGATGTCCTTTGTCCGGTGTCATTCGCAGCATCTCGCTATCACCGAAGAATGACGGAATTGGCCGATTATGTACGATCAATGCCATCGGAACTATTTGTTAATTTTCGCAATCGGTGAGGATAATCAGTACTGACTAACTGTCTCGCCAGTGACCAATAATCGATAAATACGACTAAATAGGACAATTTCAATCGATTTTGGAGTTTAATAAGCACTGTTGACGCTACTGTTCAGGTATTGCGTGAGTATCAGGAGTCATAGAATCAGACTAATGCATTACAATATGTACTATTTAATTATGGCTTTACAAGTTTGAGGTCGTGGCCTAATGGTTAGAGCGCTCGATTTTATGCAGAAGATCCGAGTTCAAATCCCTTAGTTTTTTTTCCTCTTTTTGTCTCTTCTCTTTACTGCAATAAGTAATTAAAAACTATTTGATGGACTTCATGCAAAATCTAATAATGCATGCAATGTTTGACTTTTTGCATCCAGTATTTAAGATATTGAGACTTCGATATTGCAATTTTTATGTCATGACATGTGGTGGGAATTGGAACACGTGACAAGTGCATCATTCTGCTCCCCATATGTGCGGAAATATGCGCATGCAGCTATTATCGGATGCAAAACATCCCACTAAACACGCCTCCTAGTCTTCAACTATTGGCTTTTTATAACTTAAAATTTACAGAAAAAAGCTCTAGAATGAAGCTTTTTGGAAAGCTAAAACTTGAATATCTTATATTCAATTATGGGTATCCATAATTTATTTATGGATATCCCTAAATAGTGAATAAATAGTAAAACGGCGCCCCATAGTTATAGCGGATGCGATTATAAATCATAAATTCTCGTATTGGCGAGGTAAACGTTCTCTGACTGATTAAAGAGAAAAATAATCCGCATTCTATACGCTATTTCTCAAAGTGATATACATCCTCTAAAACATGCCCTTATGGCAAAACCTCAAACCTAAATACAGTCAAAACATTGATGACGTTCGCCCTTATCTTCGAAATGTCATATTCGACCTGTCGGAATATAAGTCTTATCGTTAGTAAGTCAATATCCAGTCGCCTATCAGATTTTCACCAACGTCTATCATGCTGAAATTATTACTGTGTGCTTTGGTAAGTCTTTTAATAATTATAAGATTATTCAAGAATTTATTACGATTAATAAATAACAATGATTCTGACACATTATAAAAAATCACTAAATTTAAGACTAATTCGTTTATGTGTAAAATTTAATTTAAATAAAATTTAAATAAAATTTAATAATACTAATTATACTACTACTACTACTACTACTACTACTACTAATAATAATAATGAAATAAAATATTGACAATGCTTCTGTCCTCGCCATTTAAATAAAACGCTTTATGCAAACGATATACATTTTAAGACAACTTGAATAATACATATTTAACTGTCTATTAAATCATTTTAGAATTATTCTATACTCAGTTGTAAAAGAAAGTGGACATTGAGTTTTGTTTAGATGTAATTGTAAAAGGTTGTTTTGAATTAAATTGACAAATTCCAAAATGAATATGCCATGTAAGGTACCAACGTTTTTATCATTCCATTGCCAATATCATGTTGTCATTTGTTTTTCGATAGCTAATCATTAAGGGACTGTCGCTTGATAAAGAGGATAGTGTGTAAAGTAAAATTTTCAAAATGTCCAGTTTGTTTGCAACTGAGTATATATTTCGAATTTTATGATTCTTGGTTTCAAGAAACTCATTACTCATTGAGACATACAAACAGTTTTAATCTGTTTCTCACAGCAATTGAAATGCTCAGTCAGTTCTCAGAACACACTGAGTTGCATCATAATGGCATGACGTGATGTCATAATACCAGGATGTGCTGTCATACTACCAGAAAGTGATGTCATGATAGAAACAACCAAATGAACATATGTATGAAGCATTCTGATTGGTTCAGTGATAAAAACTGGACCAATGAAACCAGTTAATTTAAAACTCATTACATTCTCAGAACTCATTGAGGTTTTACTTGACATGGAGTAATGAGTTATTGAAATCCAGAAACACAAAACTCTAATAATACAACGATTCTAAAATGATTTAATAGACTGTTATTATTGTGTTTTTTTTATATTTAAGACGTAATATATTTCCATTTGTTTTTTCCCAGATCAATACCTGGTGGGCGGGACTTGAAGTTAATCGATAACAAGGGCCTCAGGCTCGCGTTCTCGTTGTTTTTCAAGTCACAAACACCAATATGAACTAGCTGAAAATATATTATTTCCTATCTGGCATGGATTGTTAATTATCATGAAATACAATTTGTCGAGAGATTGCACAAATACAAACAAAGTCTCACAATTTACATGTTATGGCTATCTCTCAACACCAAACGAGAAGAACATACGACTTCAGCCTACTCTAATGTGTTGTTGGAACGTAGCGTAAAATAACACATTCCAGTGCACTGTTGATTTTCATCTGACGTTTAAAATGACGTCCACAATAACCATTCAGCATTGAGTATTCTAATAAACCATGTTAGATACTTGATTAACAAAGGAAAATTGGAATTTGAAATAAAAACTCAATGCATTTTTCCCAGTAGTAAAACAAATCACCCAAACCAAATAGGCGGCCGAAATTTTATTATTTTAGATAGGTTCATTAAACAAGAAATGTACAACCTTTCGCAGTGATTCATTGAAATGTTATTATAGTAAACTATTTTGCCTCTATTTATGAACACACATCTTTGAATTTGATAAAAAATGGGTATCACTAGGTCATCTTAGTAATGAGTGTCCTTAGCAATGATATGGTCACCACTAGGTCTACGCCGGTTGTAAAAAGTCGCTCTACACCGAACTATATGTTATTACTTACTGGTCTTTTCGGATAATCAAGCCCACTCTTTGTGGCTTCACAATAGAATACTGCTTAAGCCGATGCTAGTGGGCGTGAGAGATGTCGCACCTTATATCACCTCTCGTGAACAGACTCAATAAAACCGAGTCTGCTACATTTCTCTCTTGTTTGTCTTTGCTACTTCCAAGGGATCCCAATGTCAGTACTTATTAGTATATGCATGGTCATCACTTGCTCAGCTAAGCAATAAAACATGGCCATCAATTAGGAATAACCCAATTCAATTACATGGTTAACTTGGCAATTTCATGGTCATCAATTGGTCAACTTAGTAATTGCATGGTCATCGTTTGGTGAAATTAGTAGTTCCATGGTCATCACTTCATCATCTAAACAATGGTCATCACTTGGTCAAATTAATAATTTCATAGTCAACTCGGTCATCTCTTGGTTAACTTAGTAATTCCATGGACATCATTTGGTCAACTTAATACTGGTCATCACTTGATCAACTTAAGTATGTTTTAGCAATAAATGGTAGAAAAATGTTAAGGGCAACTTGTGCATCTTGTGGTATTACTAAAACAAAGTTTGTTAAAAACACAGAAGGTGGTAATATTGTCATCACCTGGTCAGCTTAGTAATTATATATTGATCGATTGGTCAATTTAGCCATTTTATGGTCATCACCTTTATTATTTATCAATTATTTTTAAGTTCATTTTTTTAAACAAAGTATAGTGAAGTATTATTATTACGATAAAACAACCCTCCCACTTCCACCCGCCACCCATCCACCCACCAACCCGTACACACCATCAACCCATACTATCACTTCAATCAAATCAAGTCTGCTACTTAAACTTGCTTATCTGGTTTTTCAATCCATTACTGAATTTCTTGTTTAGATCAACCATATTAATGTCGAACATTTTGTGTACAGCTATATGTCGCTGCCGACGCCGCCACGACGGCGACAATGCCGTCGGACATGACGACGACAGATATGGACATGATGACAACCATGGCACCAGATATGATGACAACCACTGCAATGGCAGCCAAGATTTTATACGACATGAAACATGTAAGATACTAAAATGGTATTGTTATATTTCCTAGTTTATATCTGTCCATCATTTAAACCATCTAAGACATATACGTGCGCCTGCACGCCCATCGGAGAAAATAGGCCCATCCGCCCAGACGTGTGCCCACCTGTCCCCGTCCCGTACAACAATCCAGTCTGTCTGTATGTCTCTCCCTAGATGTTTGTCTCTTTATCCTATTTCAACACTTGCAAATACTTACCTGTTATTTATTGCATACGCTTTTCCGAACGTTTACTTTCAGTGTAATTGAAAACGTCAAAATCCGACTTGTTTTAAATTCGAATTCGGTATGTACTGTATTGGGAACTACTTTGCAGTTTACAGATTCACGTATTACGTCACAAGGAGTATGCAAAACTAATCTTAGTACGCTGGTTTCATTGTGGAAAATTGCGACGATGTTACGAACATATTTTTGTTTCAAATACATGTTTTTGTTTCAAATACATGTAGCCCTATTGACAAACCATTTTTGTTTTTGTGACGTCGTATGCCTTTATTCATTATTAACATTTCCATTCATGTTTGTCGTTTTTGTGTTTGCTGTGTTCTGTGAAGGCTGCATTTCCTGTTCGACTTTTATACTTATTTTGATGAAAATGAATTGTTAAAACCCATATATTTGTTCTAATTTTTAATTGTTATTAAAATGCGTAGCAGTAAAACGGTTATTATATTTGTATTAGGATATATATACTTGTTCTGCCGCGGATAAATATCCCTATCATTTGACCCTAAATAACCCTATCATTTTGTAACGCACTGCATGCTTGGTGGTGGACCCGTTTATAGTTCGCCACTATTTTTTCCTCTTTAATTGTGCGATGACCCGACAGGCTGTGGGTCCTATGATGACGTACACCTAAAGCCCATTGGGACGGTGACGTTTGATGTTTTTCTGCAATCTTGTCTTGTCGTGTCCTCAATGGTTTATTCTCTTGTTGCTCTGGTTTCTGTCATCGAGTACCTTCTTTGTGGCTTTCTAGGCTATTGTTTTTTATATTTATATATACACGAGCATCTTTGTGTTTGACTTATATTGCCTATTAATGCCGCCTTGTTGGTTAGAGAATAGTTCATGGCGAGGATTTCTTTATTTACACTGTCCCGTTTTATTGGGATGACAGTTGGGTAGGTGTGAGGTTTGGTGCACCCTAGAACCTGGTTTAAACCTCAACGGTCTTTTTTCCACAGACCGTTCCAAGGCGGTATCCCTATTGTCAACCCTTTTGTGTTTGTGATGTCTTATTTTGCCTTTTATTTGGCCTTTTATTCATATTTAACGTTATTCTTTGTTTTTGTGCGTTTTTGTGGTTGACTGTCGTCCTTGAATGCTATGCCTTTATTCCTTATTAACATTGCCATTCATGTTTGTCGTTTTGCGTATTTTTGGGTTTACTGCAACTTATGTTCGATATGTTTACACTTTTTTCCATCTGATATGTATTACCTTGTTTTAGCGTTTACTCTACTTTTTAAAACCATTCAGATTGCTCAGAATGTTAAGTACTGGTTACATTTATTCTTGAAGAATTTTCTATCAGCGTTCTTCAAAGGGTAGAGCGTGACCTATATAGAGTCTATCGATGAAACTATGATAGACACTAAGCCGGATAGAGTATATGAAGAGAAATCTTCACCATTAAGAAAGCGCGGTTGGTCGCTACGCTCCGTCCATTTCGGTTTCGTAATGGTGAAGATTTCTCTCCATAGCTACATATACTGCAGTCCATCTTATATAAGTATGTTCGCTCTGTTATGTGTATATGTACATCTGTAATTTGTACCAGTACACCTATGGGTTCTACTGCAGCACAAGGCGATGATTGTCCGTGACGACGGATGCTATGAATATCATATGAACAACCAAGATGTTCTCGATCACGCAAACAACTCGACTAGAGAGGCCATGGAGGTAAGGGTAGTCATGCAGTTTCCAAGGAAAGCATCGGGTTCTGTCTGACGATTTTCTATTCTTTGATATGTTTGATTAATTTGTTTTATAAAGAAGACAATTGCTATAAACTTAGAGTATATCCTAAAAATAGGAAACATGCAAACGTATTGGAAAAATATAAAGTATCACACTGATCAAGGACAAGTTTAAGACGAGTTGATCGCAATTCAAAATGGCCGCCACAAAGCGTTTTATTATCCTTCAAAATGTTATTTTCACCCACAGTATGTTGGAGTGGAGATACCTTAACTTAAATAAAATGGAGATACCTTAACTTAAATAAAACGGGTGATTTGGATAGATAATTTGAGAAATATACGTTGTATGGAAGAAAATAATGTTTTGTTATTGAAACTGTCTTGTCAACATTAAAACTTCACTGCTATTGTTGTGTTTTATATATACGATCGGACGTTTCGGGTTTTATAATATCAATTTGTTTCTGCTACAGGCGAGAATTCTAAAGTCACTGGCGGACGCTGTCAACATTCAGGAGACTGGTCATCATCATATTGATCACATGACACAAGAAATTGTCCAAGCATGCGATGCAGTTCCGGTTTACAGTTTCGACTAAGCTGCTTTTAAAATGTATAAACTCGATATTATAACGAAGTGTGTGGATTTTTTAAATATTGCTATTGATTTTTGAAATAAACACGTTTGATTATTTGCTGCATCACCAATTTCTTCTCCTGACACTACTCAATCAACCCAAGTATATGTGTAGGGTGCCAATATGTCCGCAACGTGCCAATGCGTCCACGGACCACACGTTAGTGTTGATTATGTCTACAGCACATATTGGTGGCGTCTCAAACAAATTAATCTTTGAAATCGATCAGTCAAGAGTGAGAGCGGTAGATTAGAGAGAAGATGTATAAAATATTGCGAAAAGTTTGTTCATCATTTTGAAATCAGTCTCTTTTGGTCGATCAAAATCTCTGAAGTCCTTATTATATATTACGGTGTAAGCTTTTCCATGCTTCTACTATATGCACCTACGACTGTTCCACACTATACACCAGTCTACGCCTCTACTCTAGGCACCTACGACTGTGCCACACTATACACCAGTCTACGCCTCTACTCTAGGCACCTACGACTGTGCCACCCTATACACCAGTCTACGCTTCTACTCTCGGCACCTACGACTGTGCCACACTATAAACCAGTCTACGCTTCTACTCTAGGCACCTACGACTGTGCCACACTATACACCAGTCTACGCTTCTACTCTAGGCACCTACGACTGTGCCATACTATACACCCGTTTACGCTTCTACTCTAGGCACCTACGACTGTGCCACACTATGCACCAGTCTACGCCTATACTATAGGCACCTACGACTGTGCCACAATATACACCAGTCTACGCTTCTACTCTAGGCACCTACGATTGTGCCACACTATACACCATTCTATGCCTCTACTCTAGGCACCTACGACTGTGCCACACTATACACCAGTCTACGCTTCTACTCTAGGCACCTACGACTGTGCCACACTATACACCAGTCTACGCTTCTACTCTAGGCACCTACGACTGTGCCACACTATACACCAGTCTACGCCTCTACTCTAGGCACCTACGACTGTGCCACACTATACACCAGTCTACGCCTCTACTCTAGGCACCTACGACTGTGCCACAATATACACCAGTCTACTCTTCTACTCAAGGCACCTACGACTGTGCCACACTATACACAAGTATACGCCTCTACTCTAGGCACCTACGACTGTGTCACAGGATGACCTTAGTGGTTGGGCTAACTCAGGAAAGAATCAATGACGGTGAATGCATTTACATAAGTTTAATGCAACTTTTAAAATATGTTTAATATATATACAATTATCTAAAAAAACAAGCGAATACACAAATGAACTATGAAAAGAATGTTCTCCTGAACGTTTAAGACGTTCTTAGTATTGTTATAAATACTGAATGTCTAAGACGCTAAAGTGTTGTTAAAGCTATAACAATGTTGATCTAGCGCGATAACTGTGATGCGCGAGAGCTCATGAAGATGATGATGCGCGAATTCAATGGATGATTGTCATCAAATGCCTTCTGTAAGGGTTGATGACGCGAAGCAATGATAGTTAATCTCCACTGAGATTGTGAATGATATTCCTCCAGTGAGGACTGGTAACGGGCCCACCTTGTGTCCCGGGGGTTGTCGTTAGTAAAACCTGGCTGCGCAGGTACGGGGACCGTCTCCACCGCTTGTAACGTTATTCGTGGAAGCTTAGCTCCACTCCTGGATATCCAAACCTAGATGGCTTACTCCAACCCTGGATGGCTTATATCCTGGATGGCTTATATCCTGGATGGCTTAGGCTGTAATTATACATACGTTTTAGATGTCGGTTGACAAACATAACAATCTTGCATAATTATCATTACCCAAACAAATCATTATTCAATCAATATATGTAAGCTGTACTAATGATTAGTAGCAATGTATACATATTCTACAACGCCATGTATACGCTATGTACGTCGCTGTTAATCAATGCCCTTAATACATGTAATATAAACATGATCAAATTACTCATATATTACACTCACTGAGTTATGCATGCACGCATTTATTCGTGTCACTCATCTCATTGTTAACTAATGTTAACAATCGTGTATTACAATCACTGAATTATACGCCAACGTTAATTAATGCACCTATTATCCACTGTTATCAAATTAATATTGTTTTACAATTAATGATCAATTACCATAATTACATCTAATAAAGTCACTTCAAATCATATGCTAGTCTAAAGTTATGTTTGAGAAACATCAATGCTAACCGGATGTCGTAACCGCCAAACAAGATGGCGCCGCCCACTGAATACAAATATACGATAAAAGTTTGATAAAACTACTAACCACATGTTGCCTGTGAAATTTGCCGTCCAATCTCTGTTCCAACAAAGTACTATCGATTATCCCGGCGATAGCTAGAAGACAATGGCATTTATAGCAAACATTACGCCCAAATCATTATTTCCCCCGTTCAGTCCGTGACAAACGTGGCTAAATCTACAGTATTGAATCAACACGAGAGGCCCCTTATACAATTTTGCCGTTTAAGGAAAATTTACCTATACGTTTACATGCATTAGCACAAAACTAAACTTATGACACGGCCTCTCTGGCGGCCACTTAAAATGTGCACGCTTTTACGTGTTACATGAGTAGATCATGAATATGGTGAAATTGTTTCAACTCGAACAATAGATTTTGGGTGTAACCGATAACAAGAGCTATATACGACCAGTACGCTCTACCCGTGACATTTTGTGACAACATCTCCCCACTTAAAGAAAGTGCTACACTTTTTAAAATTCAACAAAATGATAATTAATATTTACACGTTAAGAAACTATTAATTCTTCTGAGCAAATGAGCGACAAAACGTAGAAGCTGATCGCTCAATCGCTTGAGTATGTTAACTATTACTACTGAGGGATGCAACCTTCAGCCAGTACAACGACCGTCTTCCGGAAAACATCCACTGCAGTTATAACCTGACTATAATATGTAATTACAATTTCAACACTATTCTACAATTGTACACTACCCTGTCGTAACATATACTATTATTGTACAATACACTGCAATACACTATTGTATTAAACCGGTCATTATGTGCGGCGACTTAAATAGTCTGCCCAATATTGTCCTTTCCACGGATTGCTTTAATTTTCATCCGGTAAGGCTGCAGAGTCAGTGCCCACCTCATTAACCTACTGTTAGCTACCTTAGCTTTATTCATATAAGCTAACGGTTGGTGGTCAGTCTCCAAGACAAATTCCTTACCAAAAACATATCGGTGGAATTTACTGACACCCCACACTACTGCAAGACACTCCCTTTCGATAACAGAGTAGTTACATTCCCGGGGTAATAGTTTCCGACTTGCGTAAGCCACGGGGAGACTACACCCATCTTGCTCTTGCAGTAGGACTGCACCCACCCCGATATCGGAGGCATCCGTTCTGAGGATAAACTCCTGGTCAAGTTCAGGTAATTTTAGTATTGGGGTTTTGACCAGACTCCCCTTTAAAGAGACAAAAGCTCGCTCCTGGCTTTCCCCCCAAGTTATCCTATTGGGTTGACCTTTCTTTGTCAAGTCTGACAAAGGTGCAGCTATAGCCGAAAAGTTTGGAATAAACTTCCTGTAAAAACCCGCCAACCCTAAAAATGACCTAACTTGTTTCTTTGTCTCGGGTCTTGGTGCTTCCTGAATTGCCTTAACCTTGTCGGGGTTTGGTTTCAATTTCTGGTCCCTCCCGACAACATGACCCAGACACTCTATATCTGCGTAACCTATGTGACACTTGCTAGGTTTTGCAGTCAGTTTAAACCGGCGTAGCCGTTCCAACAGATTACGTAGAGCCTTAATATGGTCTTCAAATGTTGTTGTAAACACCAGGATGTCATCTACAAAACTGTCTGTGTTGGACAAATCCTTCAGGACTTTCCTCATTAACCTACAGAATGTTGCTGGGGCGTTTACGAGACCAAAGGGCATGACCTTGAACTTAAACAGTCCTTGCGAAGTTTCGAAGGAGGTCATCTCTTTAGCTCGGTCTGTAAGTGGGACTTGCCAATAACCTTTACTGAGGTCTAACTTGGAAAAATACGAATATCCCGCAAGTTTAGAGAATACCTCCTCAATATTAGGCATTGGCTCTGCATCAAAGATGGTACGTTTATTAAGCTGCCTAAAATCGATACAGAATCGAATTGACCCATCTTTCTTCTTAATAAGTACGACTGGGGATGAAAATGGGGCGTTTGAAGGTTCGATGACACCCAATTTCAACATGTCTTTCACCTCCTCATCAACAATTGATCGGGAGTGAAATGGAATGGGATACCCCTTAATTCTTATTGGTTCCCCTGATGTGAGTACAATATCATGTTGCACTCCATCTGTCTGCCCCGGGTTTTCGGACAAGACATCACTGAACTCCGAGAGTAAACTACCCATCTCTCGTTGCTGCTCTACACTAAGCATGCCCGATATGTCTACATCGGCTGTTCTCTCCCTACCTACACTAGTGGGAAAATACATGGGACTAGTGTCCTCACTACTGTCTTCCTCACTATCCTCAATAACTGCAACATTAACTACGGTTAACACCCCTTGTTGCACATTATCGGTTCTACTTATATACTCTTTCAGCATATTCGCATGAAAGGTCTTTAACTTTCCGTTTATCTCGATACGGTAATCCATAGTGTTCACTATCCCTCTAACGTAAAACGGACCTTTCCATTGTAATAACAACTTGTTATTGTCGGTCGGGAGTAACAGTAACACCTGGTCATCTATCTTAAACTTCCTAGCTCTAGCTTTCTGGTCATAGTACCGTTTATACTTGGTACTTGCCTTAACTAACTGACTTTGAGCTATCTTACAAGTCTCCTCTAGTTTCTCCTTCAGATCTAAAACATACTGATATGTAGTCTTAACCTCATCACTATCTACTTCACCTGCCCACATCTCTCTAAGAATCCTCATGGGACCTCTAACTGACCTACCGTACAATAACTCAAACGGAGAAAATCCTAAACTCTCTTGTGGAACCTCTCTAAATGCAAACAATAAAGCATTGAGATACTTGTCCCAATCTTTGGGTCTCTCGGTACACATACGCCGTAACATTTGCTTTAACGTCCCGTTAAATCGTTCGACTAACCCGTTACACATAGGGTGATATGGTGTTGTCATGATTTGACGCAAAGACAATAACCTGCTTACTTCAGCCATAAGTTCTGACGTAAACTGTGACCCACAATCAGTCAGCATTTCCTCTGGTACACCTAGCCTACTGAACATATCAACTAATGCCTCAGCTACTCTCTCAGTTTCAATTGAGGGCAATGCTACTGCCTCCGGATACCTAGTTGCATAGTCTACCATGGTTAAAATGTACCTATTTTTCCTATCCGACACTGGAAAAATTGGTCCAACTATGTCTACGGCTACCCGCTTAAATGGTGTATCTATCAGTGGCATCTGACCTAAATGTACTTTGGTCACTCGACCTTTTGGTACTGTCCTTTGGCATACATCGCAGGACCTACAATACCTAGTTACATCTCCACTAACGCCTGGCCAATAAAATTCTGCCAATACTCTATCTGACGTTTTCTTTACGCCTAAATGACCTCCCATAATCGACTCATGAGCTACCTTAAGCACTGTCGTTCTATACTGGGTAGGTACCACTAATTGGTGAAACTGTCTACTACCACTATCTTCAAATTCTCTGTACAATAACCTATTCTTATGTACAAACTTACAACTACCGGACCCTTTACACTTCTTCACTACACCATCCTTGGCCTTCACCTTACAAGGACCTAATGACTCGTCTTGAGTTTGTGCTTCTATAAACTCCGCTTTAGATATGTCACCTACGGCTGCAGGAACCTTTAATTTTCTATAAGCCTGAGCTTGCTTCTGAACCTGCGCTCTAGTCTCTACGGCATTACTTATGCTACTTCTAAAATCGGACATTACCGGAAGTGCTGAACCATCTATGTTCCCTATCGTTAAATCATACATCGGGTCATCCATACATAGTGCCTCTGTAGTCCCTTTAAAGAAAGGTGTATCTACATCTATTCTCGCTATTGGCACGTGCTCTACCGACTTATTTAGCAACATACACGGTGACTGTTTACCTACCAACTGGTCATCCGTAACTAAACTACGCCTAACTACCACACCTGTACAACCTGTATCCCTCATTACAATTACGTCCGTGCCATTCACTCTACCATCTGCCGTTGGAAGATTTGCATACGGAAAGAGACATGTTCCGATCTTCGTCATTACACCATCCGCTTTTACACAACAGCTACTACTCTCGGTTTTAATAACCGGACTATTACTACCTCTGCCTCTACCTCTACCTCGGTTTTGACCACCTCGACCTCTACCGAAATTCCATGGGTTGTTAAAACCTTGGTTCTGATTCCCTACATTGTTGTCCACTCTACTATTGTCACTAAAGTTGTCTACGACAGCGGACACTTTCACCGCTTTCCTACACTCATGTGAAGCATGATTCCCATTACAGTGACGACAACGAATAAAAGGTCTACCTATGTTACCACTATTGCTACCTCCTCTAGCACCCATCGAACTTCCTCCACCTCTATAGTTTCCACTCTGGCCTTTCTGTTTATGATCGTCCCCTTGCCTATCTCTAAAAGTTCTGTCTTTCGACACTACATTATGAGCTCCACCTCTAGCCTCGGCAAACTGATCTGCTTGTGTTGCCATTTCTCCTACACTAGCTAATTTTCTTTCTTTCAGAAATAAGAACAGATCTCTACTACAAACATTGAATAGCTGGTCCCGCAACAAGAAATCTATGAGGCCCTGATAAGTCTGCGCTACTTTCCCTAACTCTAACCACCTATCTAAGTAATTTCTAGATCTACTAATAAACTGAATAAATGACTCGCCTTTCTCAGGCAGACAAGCTCTAAACCGCTTTCTAAAACCTTCTTCAGTTAACTCAAATCTCTTTAAAAGCGCATCCTTTAACTTGTCATAGTCAAGAGCATCTACACTAGGTAATCTAGAAAATACATCTAAGGCCTTGCCTCTCAATAACGCACTTAAATGAACTGCCCACTTATCTTTGGTCCATTCCTGTAACTCAGCATAACGCTCAAACCGTAACAAGTAACTGTCCATGTTATCTTTGTCAGCATCAAAGTATGGTAACTTCGAACCTTTTACCTTCCCAGAATAACTATCTTTCCCTTCAGTTTTACTTTCCTTACTATGTGTCTTAGCTGCTTCCAACTCTAAAGCTAACTTATGATCAAACTCTTTTTGCTCCCTTTCCATTATCATCTTAGCCTTAGCTAGTCTACCATCTGTTTCGAACCTCTCATGTTCTAACTCTTGCTTCTCCCTTACTATTCTGCTTTCATCATCTCGCGTCTCTTTAGCTAACCTGCCTTCTAATTCTAGCTTCTCTTTATCAGCATCTAGCTTCTCTTTAGCTAATCTACTTTCTAATTCTAGCTTCTCTGTGGCTAGTCTACTTTCTTCATCCCACTTCTGACACCAGTTGTCACAGGATGACCTTAGTGGTTGGGCTAACTCAGGAAAGAATCAATGACGGTGAATGCATTTACATAAGTTTAATGCAACTTTTAAAATATGTTTAATATATATACAATTATCTAAAAAAACAAGCGAATACACAAATGAACTATGAAAAGAATGTTCTCCTGAACGTTTAAGACGTTCTTAGTATTGTTATAAATACTGAATGTCTAAGACGCTAAAGTGTTGTTAAAGCTATAACAATGTTGATCTAGCGCGATAACTGTGATGCGCGAGAGCTCATGAAGATGATGATGCGCGAATTCAATGGATGATTGTCATCAAATGCCTTCTGTAAGGGTTGATGACGCGAAGCAATGATAGTTAATCTCCACTGAGATTGTGAATGATATTCCTCCAGTGAGGACTGGTAACGGGCCCACCTTGTGTCCCGGGGGTTGTCGTTAGTAAAACCTGGCTGCGCAGGTACGGGGACCGTCTCCACCGCTTGTAACGTTATTCGTGGAAGCTTAGCTCCACTCCTGGATATCCAAACCTAGATGGCTTACTCCAACCCTGGATGGCTTATATCCTGGATGGCTTATATCCTGGATGGCTTAGGCTGTAATTATACATACGTTTTAGATGTCGGTTGACAAACATAACAATCTTGCATAATTATCATTACCCAAACAAATCATTATTCAATCAATATATGTAAGCTGTACTAATGATTAGTAGCAATGTATACATATTCTACAACGCCATGTATACGCTATGTACGTCGCTGTTAATCAATGCCCTTAATACATGTAATATAAACATGATCAAATTACTCATATATTACACTCACTGAGTTATGCATGCACGCATTTATTCGTGTCACTCATCTCATTGTTAACTAATGTTAACAATCGTGTATTACAATCACTGAATTATACGCCAACGTTAATTAATGCACCTATTATCCACTGTTATCAAATTAATATTGTTTTACAATTAATGATCAATTACCATAATTACATCTAATAAAGTCACTTCAAATCATATGCTAGTCTAAAGTTATGTTTGAGAAACATCAATGCTAACCGGATGTCGTAACCGCCAAACAAGATGGCGCCGCCCACTGAATACAAATATACGATAAAAGTTTGATAAAACTACTAACCACATGTTGCCTGTGAAATTTGCCGTCCAATCTCTGTTCCAACAAAGTACTATCGATTATCCCGGCGATAGCTAGAAGACAATGGCATTTATAGCAAACATTACGCCCAAATCATTATTTCCCCCGTTCAGTCCGTGACAAACGTGGCTAAATCTACAGTATTGAATCAACACGAGAGGCCCCTTATACAATTTTGCCGTTTAAGGAAAATTTACCTATACGTTTACATGCATTAGCACAAAACTAAACTTATGACACGGCCTCTCTGGCGGCCACTTAAAATGTGCACGCTTTTACGTGTTACATGAGTAGATCATGAATATGGTGAAATTGTTTCAACTCGAACAATAGATTTTGGGTGTAACCGATAACAAGAGCTATATACGACCAGTACGCTCTACCCGTGACATTTTGTGACTATGTATGGATGACCCGATGTATGATTTAACGATAGGGAACATAGATGGTTCAGCACTTCCGGTAATGTCCGATTTTAGAAGTAGCATAAGTAATGCCGTAGAGACTAGAGCGCAGGTTCAGAAGCAAGCTCAGGCTTATAGAAAATTAAAGGTTCCTGCAGCCGTAGGTGACATATCTAAAGCGGAGTTTATAGAAGCACAAACTCAAGACGAGTCATTAGGTCCTTGTAAAGTGAAGGCCAAGGACGGTGTAGTGAAGAAGTGTAAAGGGTCCGGTAGTTGTAAGTTTGTACATAAGAATAGGTTATTGTACAGAGAATTTGAAGATAGTGGTAGTAGACAGTTTCACCAATTAGTGGTACCTACCCAGTATAGAACGACAGTGCTTAAGGTAGCTCATGAGTCGATTATGGGAGGTCATTTAGGCGTAAAGAAAACGTCAGATAGAGTATTGGCAGAATTTTATTGGCCAGGCGTTAGTGGAGATGTAACTAGGTATTGTAGGTCCTGCGATGTATGCCAAAGGACAGTACCAAAAGGTCGAGTGACCAAAGTACATTTAGGTCAGATGCCACTGATAGATACACCATTTAAGCGGGTAGCCGTAGACATAGTTGGACCAATTTTTCCAGTGTCGGATAGGAAAAATAGGTACATTTTAACCATGGTAGACTATGCAACTAGGTATCCGGAGGCAGTAGCATTGCCCTCAATTGAAACTGAGAGAGTAGCTGAGGCATTAGTTGATATGTTCAGTAGGCTAGGTGTACCAGAGGAAATGCTGACTGATTGTGGGTCACAGTTTACGTCAGAACTTATGGCTGAAGTAAGCAGGTTATTGTCTTTGCGTCAAATCATGACAACACCATATCACCCTATGTGTAACGGGTTAGTCGAACGATTTAACGGGACGTTAAAGCAAATGTTACGGCGTATGTGTACCGAGAGACCCAAAGATTGGGACAAGTATCTCAATGCTTTATTGTTTGCATTTAGAGAGGTTCCACAAGAGAGTTTAGGATTTTCTCCGTTTGAGTTATTGTACGGTAGGTCAGTTAGAGGTCCCATGAGGATTCTTAGAGAGATGTGGGCAGGTGAAGTAGATAGTGATGAGGTTAAGACTACATATCAGTATGTTTTAGATCTGAAGGAGAAACTAGAGGAGACTTGTAAGATAGCTCAAAGTCAGTTAGTTAAGGCAAGTACCAAGTATAAACGCTACTATGACCAGAAAGCTAGAGCTAGGAAGTTTAAGATAGATGACCAGGTGTTACTGTTACTCCCGACCGACAATAACAAGTTGTTATTACAATGGAAAGGTCCGTTTTACGTTAGAGGGATAGTGAACACTATGGATTACCGTATCGAGATAAACGGAAAGTTAAAGACCTTTCATGCGAATATGCTGAAAGAGTATATAAGTAGAACCGATAATGTGCAACAAGGGGTGTTAACCGTAGTTAATGTTGCAGTTATTGAGGCTAGTGAGGAAGACAGTAGTGAGGACACTAGTCCCATGTATTTTCCCACTAGTGTAGGTAGGGAGAGAGCAGCCGATGTAGACATATCGGGCATGCTTAGTGTAGCAGAGAAACGAGAGGTAAGTCGTTTAGACTCTGAGTGTAGTACTGTTCGGTCCGATAAGTCGAGACCAACAGATGTAGTGCAGTGTAGCTTTAAGCACACGTTAGCAAATCCGATTAGGGAATCGAGAGACCCTACTCCATTTCGCAAACAGTATACTGGTAATGCGATGGATGCAATGTGTAAGGTTGGAGTTCTTGTAGTGACAGGAAGTAGTGTTATTAGTAACGGTAAAGTCGGTGTAATAGACCGTGGAAAGGACAATATTGGGGCAGACTATTTAAGTCGCCGCACATAATGACCGGTTTAATACAATAGTGTATTGCAGTGTATTGTACAATAATAGTATATGTTACGACAGGGTAGTGTACAATTGTAGAATAGTGTTGAAATTGTAATTACATATTATATTAGGTTATAACTGCAGTGGTAATAGTTAACATACTCAAGCGATTGAGCGATCAGCTTGTACGTTTTGTCGCTCGTTTGCTCAGAAGAATTAATAGTTTCTTAACGTGTAAATATTAATTATCATTTTGTTGAATTTTAAAAGTGTAGCACTTTCTTTAAGTGGGGAGATGTTGTCACAAAATGTCACGGGTAGAGCGTACTGGTCGTATATAGCTCTTGTATCGGTTACACCCAAAATCTATTGTTCGAGTTGAAACAATTTCACAATATTCATGATCTATTCATGTAACACGTAAAAGCGTGCACATTTTAAGTGGCCGCCAGAGAGGCCGTGTCATAAGTTTAGTTTTGTGCTAATGCATGTAAACGTATAGGTATATTTTCCTTAAACGGCAAAATTGTATAAGGGGCCTGTCGTGTAGATTCAATACTGTAGATTTAGCCACGTTTGTCACGGACTGAACGGGGGAAATAATGATTTGGGCGTAATGTTTGCTATAAAACCCATTGTCTTCTAGCTATCGCCGGGATAATCGATAGTACTTTGTTGGAACAGAGATTGGACGGCAAATTTCACAGGCAACATGTGGTTAGTAGTTTTATTAAACTTTTATCGTATATTTGTATTCAGTGGGCGGCGCCATCTTGTTTGGCGGTTACGACATCCGGTTAGCATTGATGTTTCTCAAACATAACTTTAGACTAGCATATGATTTTGAAGTTACTTTATTAGATGTAATTATTGTAATTGATCATTAATTGTAAAACAATATTAATTTGATAACAGTGGATAATAGGTGCATTAGTTAACGTTGGCGTATAACTCGGTGATTGTAATACACGATTGTTAACATTAGTTAACAATGAGATGAGTGACAAGAATAAATGCGTGCATACATAACTCAGTGAGTGTAATATATGAGTTATTTGATCATGTTTATATTACATGTATTAGGGGCATTGATTAACAGCGACGTACATAGCGTATACATGGCGTTGTAGAATATGTATACATTGCTACTCATCATTAGTACAGCTTACATATATTGATTGAATAATGATTTGGTTGGGTAATGATAATTATGCAAGATTGTTATGTTTGTCAACCGACATCTAAAACGTATGTATAATTACAGCCTAAGCCATCCAGGATATAAGCCATCCAGGATATAAGCCATCCAGGATATCAGGATCCAGGATATAAGCCATCCAGGATATAAGCCATCCAGGGTTGGAGTAAGCCATCTAGGTTTGGATATCCAGGAGTGGAGCTAAGCTTCCACGAATAACGTTACAAGCGGTGGAGACGGTCCCCGTACCTGCGCAGCCAGGTTTACTAACGATAACCCCCGGGACACAAGGTGGGCCCGTTACCAGTCCTCACTGGAGGAATATCATTCACAATCTCAGTGGAGATTAACTATCATTGCATCGCGTCATCAACCCTTACAGAAGGCATTTGATGACAATCATCCATTGAATTCGCGCATCATCATCTTCATGAGCTCTCGCGCATCACAGTTATCGCGCTAGATCAACATTGTTATAGCTTTAACAATTGTCTACGCTTCTACTCAAGGCACCTACGACTGTGCTACACTATACACCAGTCCACGCTTCTAGTCACGACTGTGCCACACTATACACCAGTCTACGCCTCTACTCTAGGCACCTACGACTGTGCCACACTATACACCAGTCTACTCTAGGCACCTACGACTGTGCCACACTATACACCAGTCTATTCTAGGCACCTACAACTTTGCCACACTATACACCAGTCTACGCCTATACTCTAAGCACCTGCGACTGTGCCACACTATACACCAGTCTACTCTAGGCACCTACGACTGTGCCACACTATACACCAGTCTACGCCTCTACTCAAGGCACCTACGACTGTGCCACACTATACACCAGTCTACGCTTCTACTCAAGGCACCTACGACTGTGCCACACTATACAGCAGTCTACCACATACGCGGATCAAAGATACATTTATTTAGCTTATACAGAACAGACGGAACTACTTTTATTACTCGTAAGAATGTCATGGCTTTCTTTGCTAATGCCCCTAATGGTAATTATAACATGTAGACTTGCGTTGATGATTGTAAAGTATCTTTTTTCTTTTAGGTAACATGTTTATTACATACGGTTGTCACACAAAGATCTTGGGTATAGCGTATTGGTCGTTCATAGCTCTTGAACATCTGTCAGTCACATGCTAATCCATTGTTCAGTTGAAACATAGTCAACGTTTGCATGATAGATTCATGTACCACGGCAAAGCGAGCATTTTCATAGCGTTTTTGTAGGAGCCAAGGCAGGGCCGTTTAATAAGTTTATATGTGCGGTAACGCATGTACAATTATATGTATTTTACAATTTATCGCTCTAAAGGGAAAACTTTTTAAGGGTCCTTTCGTGTAGATCAGAAAAATTCATCTGTTGCCACGCGTGTCACGGAATGAACGTGGGAAATGACTGTTTGGGCGAAACGTTGGGTTATAAAGTACATTGTTTTCCAGTAGTGGCCGGGGGCAATTGAAAGTTGCTTTGCTTGGAGCAGTCGTTTGGAAAGGGTGAGATTCCCATGCAATATGAGCCTAAGCCTCCCGGAGTAGAGCTAAGCCTTTTGGGTGTGTAGGCCCTCTAGGTGATTCAGCGAATAACGTAATGAGCGGGTGCAGACAGCTGGACAACATGGTCAGGTGTACGAAAAAGCGACAAACCCCCGGGACACGTGTTTGGCCCGTCATTATCGTAATCATGATCTTCTTTCCATTTAAAAAACTCTTTTGCGACAAGGGGTATCACAACTTGACTTCTATGGTGACATGACTTACAAACTTCGTAAGATCCTTGGTCATGATCACTTTCATACTATCTTTGTTAAACTTGTTAAAAGGTGTATCAAAAGAGGTTATGACACTGTCATATTTGCAACGCACTGCGTGTGTGGTGGTGGACTACTTTACAGTTCGCCACTATGCGTTTCTCTTCAATTGTGCGATGAACGGACAGGCTGTGGACCCTATGATGACGTCTATCTAAAGCCCAAAAGGACGGTGACGTTTGATGTTTTAAGCAATCTTGTCTTGTGGTGCCCTCAATGGTTTATTCTCTTCTGCCATTGAGTACCTTCTTTGTGACTTTCTAGGCTATTGTTTTTTGTATTTATATATACACGAGCATCTTTGTGTTTTTACTTATATTGCCTATTTGGTTAGAGAATAGTTCATGGCGGGGATTTCTTTATTTTCACTGTCCCGTTTTACTGGGATGAAGGTACGGTAAATGTGAGGTTTAGTGTACCCTAGAACCTGGTTTAAACCCCCAGTGGCCTTTTTTGCCACTGACCGTTCCGAGGCGGTAGCCCTATTGTCAACTCATTTTGTGTTTGTGACGTCATTTGCGTTTATTCCTTATTAACATTGCCATTCATGTTTGCCGTTTACCCTATTTGTGGGTTTACTATGTTCAGTGAAAGCTGTATTTCCGGTTCGACTTTGTTCTTATTTTTATAGATTAAACTTGACGTTTATTAAACATTGATCAAGAAAGTCTCTTGAATTTTAAGTGAAAAAAAATATCCCAGAGTTGTCATAAGCTTTAGCACAATATTGCTTAACGTGATATTTAACGGCAGTAAAACAAGAAGTTAAACGTTTGGATAGCAGGCATTAACATTTGATATAAAGAGGGATTTATAAGAACGTTTGTCAGTTTAGATATCCAGTACGTAGCTGGAAGTTCGTTTTTTTTTTTTTACTCTTGCGGTAGCGAGCTGTTCAATTATAAGATAAACAATATGGCGACTGCTGACGAACAGATTTATTTATTTTATCAGGGAGTAGTCATAGATGTTTCTGACGTAATAATTTATTCATACTGAGGTAGCATGGTGTTCTATGGTATCATGGTACTTAAATTGTTGGACGAAAAAAATAAACTGAAAACAATATTTAAAGAAAAAGGAAACTCAAATGCTTTCTGCGACCCTTCTGCTCAATTGTTATGATATAAAATGTTATTAATTTACGTAAAAAGGTCAGAATTAGATTTGAAAATAAGGGTACCCTCATTGAGCTTATCATTTCAAAAGTTCTATGGTATCAAGGTATACACATATTGTGTATCCTGTATTTGTTAGTAACTGGTATAAGATTCAATGAGTGACCACTTCTAGAAACAATAATGTACAACATACTCAACAGACTAAAAATTAATGAATTTTATAACCTTAAAAAGTGTCATGGAATAAATGAGAAATAATACTTTGAAATGTTCAAAATCCATCAAAATTTCAAATTGAAACAACCTTTGACCCAAGTCATGTGATTTAAACAAGCATCATGTATATATACTCCTGTGAGTAGGCACACTTTACTGCAGTAGGATATTGGTCAAAATTATGTAGTGAATATTGTTCTCACCTTTATAAAAGCAGTATACTTTCAATTTAAACTTTATTCCTTTTTTGTGAATACAACTGATAGTGAATACAAATGTCAGGTATTGTTTATTTAGAACATATTAGTTAGACACTTTTCTAAGAATATATAATTAATTAAGGATCTGTAAATTAGTCATGACAATCGATTGTTAGGTGTCATAAAACTTGAAAATATTATCTAGTTCCACCTATGTCCCATATATGGCTGACCGGGTGGATTTGGATACAAGTTACTGACCTCTGTCAGAACACATGAAGGCATAATCTCCCTAAGAGTCCAAACATTATCATCATGACCCCTCTCTCTATTTAGGAGTCTTTGCTTTTGTGTTATATATTCTGGGAGATACCAGGCTCCATCATTGGACATCATATTCCAAAACTTCCTGTATTTCACTTTCCGGATACTGCTATTTCTAGGGTGTGGGTTTGCACCATTACCAAGCCAAGTTTGACGTTGGGTGGTAGTACGTGGTGCAATAAAACAGTGTCCACATCTCTGATCGTCATTTTGATTGGCACCTTGTCTGTTGTTGTCATTATTGTCCTCATCATCATCACTATTTCCTTCGTATCCACCAATTGCCATAGCTTGTCTTGCATTATCATCACCATCATCATTCTAATCACTATAATCATCATTAGCATCATTTCCTCCACATGGATCTGACTGGTAATTACAGAGACTAATTGGCCTTCTTCTGTCAGCAGTCTTTCATTCTCATCAATTTCGTGCATATCAGCTGACCAGTTTGACTTTACTAAAGATTCGTCAAGATTCCAATTGTTATATTCAAAAAAATGAAATAAAGTATCCAATTGTTCTCTGGTTACATTCAACGTTATTTCTCGTTTTTCAGCCATCACTAAAAGTGTACTCGCTTTCTGGAGGGAAATGTAAACAGGTCCTGACCCGAGTTTGTTCCATTATTTAAGCGGGGAGAGGGAAGGTGATCATGCCTTACTGATTTACATAAAAAATATGAACATCGAAATAAATAAAACTCTTATATATTTTTCCTTACATAAATTATTGGTAAGTTCCAAAGTAATTATCAGTCATGATTTTAGTTTACACATTACTGAAACCACCCACTGTCAATGATAGTGGACTACTTTTGCACTGAAATACTATATCCTTGGAATAGTTGGCCTAGTTCTGTATATGTTACTCACCATGATGTCCCATGTTGGTAATTAATTTGCAATCTCTTGTTTATGAGTTGTGGATGCAATGCAAAAGTATAGCCTTGTATCTAGTTCTCTAATTATCTATCACAAATTGTTATCTAACTAATCACTTATAAACATAACAGGTGGCTGGAATGTTACAACCAGGTACTACATAAATTAATGTAAGCAAGATTATTTCAAGACTAAGCTTCATCAGCTATGCACATGTATCCATTTTATTCTGTTGAATTAATTACTCGTACTGCTGTAATTGTAATAATGATTAGACATTCTTTGGAAATTATTTAATATTATATCTATAAAAATGGAACCACATAATGCAGGCGATGGCCTTATACAAATTAAATGCAAGGCTAAACATGGTTTTTCTAGGAGAATACGCAAAAGGAAACCTGACTCTGGTTCGCCTATGAAACGTAGAAATCAAAAACGAAAATTGCAAGAAAAACAATCTGTATGTGGAACTATTAAGTTGTATGCTGAAAATGAACAAAACAAAATAAAAATCTTTTTAAAAATAGACATTGCCTTCTGACATTCATCCAAACTCCAAGAAAATATAGAAAGCACTTTCTCAACATATTCAATGAAAAGGTTTTGATTGATTGATTCAATTTGATTGTATAAAACAATGATTCATGAACAATTACATATAATCAATGGAATGCTTAAAATTGTTCATGTTAATAATATTAACCCTTAGACCGCTATATTTCTATAATAGTAGACTGTTCTTTCTTTGAATTCGAAGCATTCTATTCAAGATACAAAGGAGTGCTTTGGAGAAATCACCGCTCAGTAGCAAACAGATTGTTTGTATGGTGTTTTACGTCATTTTCAACACATGTAAGGTTATATATGACGGTCGATTTTTTGGAGTGGAGGCAGACAACCCACATTTCCTGGGTAGAATCAGTATTGTATACATACCAAGAATCGACACTTCCTTACTTACAAGTCAAGCTCCCAGTGGGATTCGAACCCGCAGCGGTGAGAGGAGCAGCGAACAGTGTAAACCCTGATCAGTATGTGAGTTACTCACAGGCTGATCTGGTTCACAACAACCGCATAAATCATTGTATTCATGCTCAGCAGCTTAAGGGTTAACATTTCTATTCATGTTTTATTATATAAAAGTTAAACTTTTTAATTATCAAATTACCTTAATTTTCAAATGATCTGGTCATTATGATCAATCTGCAATAATGTGAATAAAAAGTTTGTGTTATTATGCTATTTTAATTCTTAACAATATGCCAATAATATAGTCTAATTACAAAATATCAGAGATTATGGTATTCTTTATAACCTATGCTGGTCAGCACCTATGCAGTTTAGAGGCAACATTATTAGCACTAACAGTTTGAGTTTGAGTGTATTATCCGCTGTTCACTGTAAGCCCTGCCTTTATCTGATGTGTGCAGATGCTACCGGCCATGCAGGTTTAAAACGCTTCTTGGAGGATTCGATTTCACCTGCGCAGTTATCTCCCCCTGGAACAGCATGGAAGATGAAATTGGCATTTTAATATTAAAGCGCTTTTTACTAACGGCAGTTTAGACAATTATACTATTTGGACTTGCTATGAAGTTTGTGAAGCACTCATCTTCCTGT
This sequence comes from Cyrtodaria siliqua, assembly GCA_037043455.1. Taxonomy (NCBI): domain Eukaryota; kingdom Metazoa; phylum Mollusca; class Bivalvia; order Adapedonta; family Hiatellidae; genus Cyrtodaria; species Cyrtodaria siliqua. Next base: position 26,621 of record JAWPHD010010542.1, read on the forward strand.
TAGATAATATTTTCGTCAGGTATGGTACCACCGTTTATAGACAAATTGTTGGTATCCCTATGGGTACGAACTGTGCACCACTTGTCGCAGATTTGTTTTTATTTTGCTATGACAGAGATTTCATGTTGAGTCTTTCACTAGATACCCAGACAGATGTCATTGAAGCTTTTAATGACACCTCTCGGTATCTAGATGACATACTGAACATTGACAACCCTTTCTTTCCAACTATGGTTGATAAAATTTATCTTAAAGAACTTCAGCTTAATAAAGCTAATATATCTGATAATAACGCTTTCTTTTCTTGATTTAGATTTCTCGATTGAAAATGGTGAAATAATTAGCAAAATCTATGACAAGAGAGATGATTTTAATTTTGACATTGTTAAATACCCCCCCCCCCCCCCCTTGGATGGAGATGTTCCCCGAGAAACTTCTTATGGGGTGTATGTGTCTCAACTTATTCGTTTTTCAAGAGCTTGTATAATCTTTGTATAACTAAAAACGTACTCAATCAGGGTTACCGTTACCATAAACTTCGTAAAACCTTTGCAAATTTTATTATCGTAACACTGATCTTCTTTCCAAATGTAAAAGTAATTTAAAGGGAGTACATCAGGATTTTCATGGGGGTCTAGGTGTCCGACTAAAAATTGACAAATATTAATATTTTCTATACTGAATGTCCTAGACATAATGAATGAGCCTAAAAATTATCCATTATTTGCCAACAAAATCATTCTGCACAATAATATGTTCTATCCTAGGTGACGCACCAGGGTTAATTTCAGCATTTTACGTCCGATTCCGTCCTAGCTATATGGTGTTTCAAAGTTTAGATAGTAACACAATGGTTCTAACATCTTATTTTGATTGATATAAGTGTTTTATCATGATCTGGAATATTTTTATGATTTAAGATGTTTCATGAAAAATCCTGATGTACCCCCTTTAAGGACTCTTCTGCGACAAGGACTTTCACAACCTGACTTCTATGGTGATGTGATTTATAAGCTTCGTATGATTCTTGGTCATGATCACTTTCATACTATCTTTGTTAAACTTGTTAAAAAGTTTATCAAAAGAGGTTATGACCCTATCATTTTGCAACGTACTGCATGCTTGGTGGTGGACCCTTTTACAGTTCGCCACTATGCTTTCCTCTTTAATTGTACGATGACAGGACAGGCTGTGGACTCTATGATGACGCCTACCTAAAGCCCATTGGGACGGTGGCGTTTGATATTTGTCTATGATCTTTCTTGTCGTGCCCTTAATGGTTTATTCTCTTGTTGCTCTGGCTTCTGCCAAGTCATTGAGTACCTTCATTGTTGCTTTCTAGGCTATTGTTTTTTTATATTATATTTATACGAGCATGTTTGTGTTTTACTTATATTGCCTATTGATGCTGCCTTGTTGGTTAGAGATTAGATCATGGCGGGGATTTCTTTATTTACACTGTCCTGTTTTAATGGGATGACTGTAGGGTAAGTGTGAGGTTTGGAGCACCCACCCTATAACCGGTTTAAACCACCAGTGGCCTACTTTGTCACTGACCGTTCCAAGGCGGTAGCCCAATTGTCAACCCTTTTGCGTTTGTGATGTCGATTGCTTTTATTATTACTTTTGCCTTCTTGTTTGTCTGTTTGCATGTTTGTTTCTGTGTTTTGTGGTTGACTGTCCTCCTTGAATGCTACTTTCCCTGTGCGATCGTTTTATATTTCTTCCTCAATTTATGATGGTGATGCCAAAATATGGCGACATTGCCTGCTGGCTGTACGTATACGAATCCGACGCTTGACCAATTCCTGCATTCATGAAGGAGTTCCTGGATATGGGACTCGTTTACTGACCAAGGGATGTACTGCCACCAGCTTCCATCGGCATCACTGCATCACTCAGAGAACAGGTATTATTTCCTAAGGCCCTCGCAACTACTTTTTGTTTCTGGTCGTTCATTTTACTATAGTTGTTGACACTCTGAACGTTTTTATGACCGCTTCTTTGTACCGTTTCCGTTGGTGCCAAATTCAGATCGCAGCATTTCTGCACTAGGTGTTTTCTTACACTATGGTTGGTAAGATGTCTCCAATCATTAATGCCTTTACATTGCGTGATCATGGTTTTTGTTAATCCGTAAATGTTGTTATTGCCCATTGCACTTGCTTTGTACAAGGACTGTCCTTGCGTTGGGTTCTTTACATTAATGTCCAGGAAAAAATCGGAATCTGGGTTGCAAACTTTCTCTGGCCTGTTTGATGCGTAGAGCGGTAGGCTCGCACATGACATCACTCGGGAATTTCACAGTTCCAAGCCTTGGGTTTAAATTTCCGTACGTCTTTTGTGTTCATCCCAGTTCTCGTTTTTGTTGTTCTTTCCTTTGCATGCACCAAGTACTCGTCACCGTCATGATCACAAGCTACTTCGATGTCCCCCCACTTCAACTGCTTCTGCTAATTTCCTCCACGCATACCGAGAACTAATGAAAAGTTCAGATGAAGCATGTTTATGACTGACGTTGGCGAGTCTAGGCCTAGAATGCCATCTTTAAATAAAATGTCTATGTCCTCATCTGTAAGTTCATGCGATTCATTAGGCTTATTGCCAAATCCTTTTTTTTTTTAGATCTTTCAGTTTGGCAATCAATAAAGCATTGCTGTGAGGAAACAGCGGGTTATTCAAAACCCAGTATATGTGCCCATGTTTCTTTAGATGTCGGTCTAAACTTGACATGAATCCTCGTAATCTTGACGGCTCATATTCACTATGGTCCCTTGCTTTCCTGGCTCCCAGTAGAAATTTTCCAAATAACCTGTCTCGTTATTCTGCTGGCAAAGTCTCAATTGGCCTCTTTTTCTTCTTTTTGGCATTTTAGAAACTCCCTAAACTGGTTCATGTCACTATGATTTTTTTCTTTGTGGCTTCATTATCTTGTTCATTTATGAATTGTTGCGCTTGTTCAGGCTCGTACATTACGAATCTAGAGGTAGGACCTGCGCCACCACCTGAAATGATGAAAATAATTGTGTTGCATTTCTATTGGTGAATTTAGATTTTAAAGATAATTGTCTCGGAGAAAGAATATTTAGTAATCGCTTAAATTATTATACACTGATTTCAAATGTATTAAATAGATAATTTAACTGCTGTGATAGATTATTGGAAAATCCTTCACTGGATGGTAGACGTGTTTTGTTTTTCACTCGCTCGCATACGCTCGTTCGTGAAAAGAACAACACGTCTACCATCTCGTGAATGATTTCCCTATAATCGATCCCAGCAGTTAAATAATCTCTATTTATCGAACCTTCGGCTTGGTGTCATTTTTAAAGAAATTTGAGGGCAAAGGGCTGTAACGTTTTTTGGGAAAATGTCCTACATGAATGTTTTTACAACGCCATAGATTATTTAACTGCTGGGATCGATTATAGGGAAATCCTTCACGAGATGATAGGGTGTGGTTCTTTCCACGAACGAGCATATGAGAGTAAGTGAAAAAACAAAACACGCCTACCATCGAGTGAAGGATTTCCCAATAATCGATCCCAACTGTTAAATAATTTATTTGAAATCAGTTTATGTGTGATTTAAACGGATTTATTCGAATTATTGAACGTTATCGGCGGATGACGTCGACGTCACCAACACTTTATTGACGTCATGGCCCAACGCCACAGTTAGTTATTTTTGCGTTCGGAGTTATTAATATTTAGTGATTATGAATATTCTTTCACTGAAAAATCCCAATCTTTCACCCATAGAAATGTAATAAAGTGAAATCCTTCACGAGATGGTAGACGTGTCGTTTTTTTCACGACAGAGAGGAATAGGTTATTTACTGCTTGGTCGATTATAGGGAAGTCCTTCACTTGATGGTAGACGTGTTGTTCGTTTCACTCACTCACATACGCTCGTTCGTAAAAAGAACATCACGTCTACCATCTCGTGAAGGATTTCACTATAATCCATCCCGTTAGTCTGACTTTTACAAATAAATAATCAGTTTATTAGATTGATATGAAATAGTTGTTAGAATCTCATCAAAATTATAGTAAAATGTGGGGCTGGGGATGACATTTTTTTCAGTTCAAAATTATATAGAAATGTTTGATTATAGTGAAATCCTTCACTTGATGTAGACGTGTTGTTCTTTTCACTAACTCGCATACGCTCGTTCGTGAAAAGAACTTCACGTATACCATCTCGTGAAGAATTCACTATAATCCATCCCATCCCGTTAGTCTGACTCTTATAAATAAATAATCAATTTAATAGATTGATATGAAATAGTTATTAGAATCTCATCAAAATTATAGTAAAATGTGGGGCTGGGGATGACATTTTTTTCAGTTCAAAATTATAGAGAAATGTTCGATTATAGGGAATCCTTCACTCGCTGGTAGACGTGTTGTTCTTTTCACTCACTCGCATACGCTCATTCTTGAAAAGATTCACTCACTCGCATACGCTCGTTCGTGAAAAGAACATCACGTCTACCATCTCGTGAAGGATTCACTATAATCCATAATGTTAGCCTGACTTGTACAAATAAATAAAGAATTTATTAGATTGATATGAAATAGATTTTCATCAATATAATAGTAAAATGTGGGGCTGGGGATGACATTTTTTTTCTATTCAAAATTATAGAGAAATGTGGGTTGGTGGTTAACATGTTTTTTTTTTATCAGTTTTTATCAAAAATTGCGTTCATTTGAAATAAATTGAGGGAACAGCCTTCACTGAAGGCTGCTGAACACATCCTTTCATCGCATGAAGAATTTCTTAAGCTTACTTATAATGGAAGTCTGTAGACACTGGTAATGAATAAGTGAAGACAGCACATGCTTTAACTGGTATTTTTATTACATAGTCAACTGTGCTGAAACCCCCCAGACCTTCCCCGGACTCCTCACTAACCCCACCCACCCACCCCACCGAACCCAACCGAACCCAACCCAACCCCAAAACACCTTCAAAGTGTCTGATCTCTTCTTTAAAACAACATTATTATTTTCCAGGTCACTGAAATCAAAATACTGCATATGAGAAGCAAAATGTTTCGGGCAGGAGAACCTCAGAACTTCTGACATACAGGATTGTTAACCATTGAACTGATCAATCAATTGATGAAATATATATTATATACTTATACCATTTGGTTTTGTGGTCATTTTAGTGACATTTGTTGTTGGAAGTTCCTGGTACTCTGGACTCTTAAGCAGTTCGTTTAACGCATTCCAGCCGACAGTATTCAATAAATTAAGACATGATAGCGAAAGACGCAGTTTTTGTTTATATAAAAAAGTAGTCCCGTCAAATGTCAAAACTCGCGCTTGCGCAGACGCAAAAAAAAAAGAAGTGCGCAAGTTAGTTATTAATATTTGCGATATATGAATAATCTTTCTCTGAGAATTCCCGATCTTTCATCCATAGAAATGTAATAAAAAACAAGTATCATATTTTAGCTGGGATGCATACTACCGTGATACCATAGAACCCTTGATATAGGAAGCTAGTATAAACAATAATCAATATGGTAGTCCCGTCAAACTTGGACGTTCCTTAATTTATAGCTTCATCTAATAGTAAAACTAGACACGGTGTGGTATCATAGTATTGAGGTGCGTAACTACCTGTAGTCTGTACGCAAAGTAAGCAGTTTCGTACACATTATTCCAAATATTGAAAAATTGAAAAAGTCCAAAAATGCAATAAAAACAAGAGCTAGATGGCATAGCTAGGGACTTTAGAATGTGTACGCAAACAGTCTAGGTGGTGCATGCTTCCCTGGAATATTTTTTCCTAGACCGTCTGTGGTGCAATCTGGAGGCATTTCTGCACAAATGAGGCTGATTGTGTCTCTGAAATTTATATTATTATTTTTCTAGAGCTAAATGAAGAAGTTACCTGAACCCATCGCGGCTTACGAGAAGATAGATTTGTTCGCCATGACGGTATATTGGATGTTTGATTTATAATGGCAGGTAATTTGAATGAGTAATAAAATCCACAGGCTTCCATTATGATATTAGTGTAGAAGGATAAAGAAAAGAAGAGCTATTGATATAGTATATCAATGACCTAAAGATATATTTTCTTAGTAATAGTATATGCATATAGTTAAGTAAAAAATACATATACTATAACTATATCTGTCTCTCTATACTGCTGCACACCATCACCCTGGAATTCATACACCACACACCCTATATACAGGACCTTCCCCAGCCATTTATTGCGTAACGGCGCTGCAATCGCTTAACTTCTGAAACAGCAGGAGTGTCATTAAGAGGCGGTAGCCGGGGATTTCCCCATGCTACTTTGACTGGTCTACATGGCTACTTAATCCGAGCCTTCTTTGACCCTAAAAGTAAAAGCCTTTTTTTGCGGCTTTTACAGCCAGATGAAATATCAGAATCGTAAAAAGGGCTGGTAAGATCAGAGAAGCTCGGATTGCCGGCTAATATGATTACGTTTACTAGTATATAATACAAGTATAATAACTATTGATCAGAATACCCGGCTGCTCTCTGGGCAGTTTACTTGAAACGTTAATGACACCCCTGAACAGACATGATGTGATTTGTTGTTTAATTTGAGATAGTAAAATCCCATAGCTTGACGCCTTCAAATAACAAAGATTTTTCTGTTGTATAAAATGTAGAGTTGACATCCTATATTTTATTATTATTAGTGTTTATGCAGTTCTGGAAATTTACTGCACCTCAGGTAATATCGATCGATAACTAGGTCAGTAGCTGCCAAACTGGACTACACGCTTACTGTGTACATGCTACAGGCACTTTTTGTCAGTGAAATACACAAATAGACGGCGCGTGTTTGGCACTGTTTGCATACTGGTTTGTTACCCTTAATTGGATTAATATTGGTTAATTACTTAAGTTAGGTCCAGTCTTTATTGTGCTTATACCTGTAGGATGTCCTAATGGTTAAAAGGTGGAGGGAATTAGAACTACAAACACGCTTAATTGCATAATACGCCTCTTGTGATTGGAAATTTAAAGGGCTAAGATCTCTTCTTCTCTCTATTTTTTTATACTATCGTAATGGGATCAGTCAATTATTGTTTGATAATTAGTTAACTGTAATTGGAAAACTAGAAGATTGCAGTTTTAACAGCATGCATGTTAGATCAATTGGATTATCGATGACGTTAAAGAATATTTTTCCCTAAATTAATAGATGAAACACAATAATAAATTCATAGTGAAATGATAGATAATGTATCTTTTTTATTCACTTTCTTATGATACTAGATATATGCCAAATCTCTTCTTTTCATCGGTCCATCCCCCAGTTTGCAATAGGGCAAGTCGGTAGGCATTTTTATTGCTTTTTTAAGCAAGATATTGTGAGGTTCTGGATGTTATATTGAACATTGACAACCCTTTCTTTCCAACTATGGTTAATAATATTTATTCTAAAGAACTTCAGCTTAACAAAGCCAATATATCTGATAATAACGCTTCTTTCTTGATTTAGATCTCTCGATTGAAAATGGTGCAATAGTTAGCAAAATCTATGACAAGAGAGATGATTTTAATTTTGACATTGTTAATTATCCCCACTTGGATGGGGATGTTCCCCGAGCAACTTCTTATGGGGTGTATGTGTCTTAACTTATTCGTTTTTCAAGAGCTTGTACTCGAGTTGAGGACTTTAATATTCGTAATCTTTGTATAACTAAAAAGCTACTCAATCAGGGTTACCGTTACCATAAACTTTGTAAAACCTTTTATAAACTTCGTAAGATTCTTGGTCATGATCACTTTCATACTATCTTTGTTAAACTTGTTAAAAAGTTTATCAAAAGAGGTTATTACCCTATCATTTTGCAACGTATTGCATGCTTGGTGGTGGATCCTTTTACAGTTCGCGACTATGCTTTCCTCTTTAATTGTACGATGACCGGACAGGCTGTGACCCTATGATGACGTCTACCTCAAGCCCAATTGGACGGTGGCGTTTGATGTTTGTCTATGATAGTTCCTGTCGTGCCCTTAATGGTTTATTCTCTTGTTGCTCTGGCTTCTGCCAAGTCATTGAGTACCTTCATTGTGGCTTTCTAGGCTGTTTTTTTTTGTATTATATTTACATGAGCATATTTGTGTTTTACTTACATTGCCTATTGATGCTGCCTTGTTGGTTAGATATTAGATCATGGCGGGGATTTCTTAATTTATACTGTCCTGTTTTAATGGGATGACAGTAGGGTAAGTGTGAGGTTTGGTGCACCCTAGAACCGGTTTAAACCCCCCATTGGCCAACTTTGCCACTGACCGCTCCAAGGCGGTAGCCCTGTTGTCAACCCTTTTGTGTTTGTGATGTTGTTTGTATTTATTATTACTTTTGCCTTCTTGTTTGTCTGTTTGCGTGTTTGTTTCTGTGTTTTGTGATTGACTGTCCTCCTTGAATGCTACTTTCCCTGTCCGATCTTTTTATATTTCTTTCTATTTATCACAAAAAACACATACAAAAAGAGTATGATAATGGACCTTTGGTAACGGCCGAAAACGACAAATACGAAATATTGCAGTCTCGGTTTGATTGAGACTGTTCATGAGCGGTAGTGAAATATGCTAGCTACCGCTCACGCCCTCTAGCCCCGGGTTGAGCAGAACTCAATATTAATAAAATCAATAGTACAAAATATTACCCATCCCGAAGATGGCATGCATATGGCGGTGGACATGGAGTTTAGTGCTTCCCCATGTCGTACGGCGTATGGTCCCAGTATCTAATAAAATTAAATGCCCCGAAGAGCAAAATAAACATAATGGAATTTAGTTGGAAGTAGCGGTTATGAAGCCTGCATATCACAAGTAACAGTCAAAAGACTAAATTAAAAAGCAGACAACATATCCTATAAGTGGTTAAACAATACCCAGAGCTTTTAATCGGCCGGAGTAGTGGAACCACTGAATCGAAAATTAAGTAAGAAAACAAAAAGAAATGAAAACGAACCACCGATAATTAAATATAATTATCGGGCTCAGCGATCTCCAAAGATCGAATGAATAACAGTACTGATTGCAAGCGCGGGGAGACGTTTTACTGCCGCCACACTGCAGTTGACGATACAATGTGAAAGTTTCTCTGTGATCGGTTAACTTCGATATAAGACCGCCACAGTTAAATTATGCATTCCTGTTACAAACTATAGAACACTTTAAACCAGACGAACGTTGTTCAACATGCATTTTACTAATTAGATTAATAGTTTATTAACGTCGTATTGTTCACACGAAATAAAAATGTTCAACTCTGAATGTATCATATGACATTCCAGGCAAATCATTTGACTTGCCTAAATATTTTACACTTTTGCTGTGTAATTCGGTAATAATATACATAGTTATACCACCAGTGCCCAGTGGAATACAGAAAATATAGAATGGTGTTATGTTTCACTTTCATGATGTAAGCTATGTGATAAATCAGCGTTCAGAACAAACTGGAAACAAATAAATTTGTTTGGCCAAATGATTAGATTTCTGTGTTGGTTTAACTTGCAGCTGCTCTAGGATAGATGATCGGAGAATAGACTTGATACACAAGACCGCCCTGTTTGCATCCCTTTCAGACAGACGCGCTAAGGGAAAGTTTCTTGCTGTGAGATATGTAAATTCACATGTAAAGACGTGCACAAATAATAATCTGCAGTCAGCAAGGTACATAATAACATAACATAATAACAATTTACATTAACTCATGTGATCTTTTGAACCAATCACATAGGCTGGACCACTCGGGTGGCATGTGATGGTCTTCCTGCTGGAGGAAAATGGTGGAGCTGGAGACGAGCCATTTGCCCGACTTTGTGACCAACTCATAATTCATTTTATGCCTATTCAATCACAGGTATTTGTAGAACCTGTGAATAAACCTATACTTTTAATTGACATATATACTTTATTATATGCCCTTAACACCTGGATAGAGTTTTGGTAAACAGCTTTGTAGTGTAATTCTACTGTTATTCGGCGGGTTATAGTAGTTTCTTCAAGTTACTTGTAATTTTGACTAGTTTTTGTACACTCAGTTGTGTTGTTGGGATGCATCTCTAAAGTGTAAGGAATCATGGTTTGCTTTCAAGAAAAGTGATCCAGGTTCGATTCCTGGCAGAGGCACATTAACGGAGCTGTACATAAACTACTATACATAGAAACATTTGCTAATATTATTCACATAATTATAGTGTTATTCATTTCATATTATTATACATGTGTTCATTGTAATTATGAATGAATGAAATGAGGTTTTACGTCCCGTTGAGACATCATATTAGGTTATATTTGGACAGCAACCTCAGATGAAATGAGTAAATATTTTTTATATTAAACATGTTGCATATTCGATAATAAGAGTAGGGCAGTTTCCCGGATTCCTATGTATCATTCCTCTCTCTCTGGGGCGGCTTTAAATAACCTATACTGTGTTGATGAGCCGTTAAACAACATTTATGTTAGACTTAGAGGCCATTATATGGCGTAGTAGATTTAACTCGTGTTTCATTAATTTTAAATTTTGTTCTAAATCGTGTAATTTTTCCCACGGGCAAGGAAGCAATACTGAATAGTCGTCATGTAAAATAACCTTTATATTATATTACTCAATATAACGTATTTTTAATAAATAATGTACTTGTTATCAAACCGGTAACTCTTTATTCAAGGGAAGTAACTGTTCCTACCTATTACGTGATTCAATGTTCGAGTTGTCCCCCTTTGACGGTTTTAATTTTTTAGTATTGGGGCAGACCACCCACTTATTCTAGGTAGATTACTAGAACCAGTACAGTCTAACTCCCGACATTCGTAAGCGTTTATTGTTTTTGTTTAAATGAACATGTGTTTCTCGTTTTATGAATCGGAGAATCATTGCAGATGGTCGGCGGCAGAATTGACCGGATGCTGTTACTGGAAACAGGGCTCGTTTTATAAATATTATAATTAATTTTCGCCATTAAAAATTACGAAATATCAACAAGTAAAGTCAATTGGGTTTTAAGGCGCACCAACTCATGAAAGGTTATATGGCGCCTAACAGGAATGAACATGCCAGACTCATCCTCTATGGAACGATAACTCTGCGTGGAGATTGGTCAGAATGGTGCAAACAAAAGTGTTCCTGTCGATTTCTGGGACATAGCCTAACATAATTCTAATCATAATAAATAAATAATAAAATTAATAATATATAAACCGTATCCTGTCTTACTGGATTAGCATCATTAATCCATTTGCCACTCGTTTCAGATCATGCCAAAAAGAGTATCGAAATGTCCATATGCTCTTGGGAGAGGGACAAAAGAAATGCAAGACAGAGTGGATCTGAAGATAATAGTTCTAACCGTACTGTAGCACTTTTGAGCAAGTAACATTGGTCCCGCGGCATTACTGGGAATTCGGGAAATACAATCTGCATTTAAACGGTTGCAGATAAGTTCCATAGTTTTGAGTTGTTGAGTTTCAGGGAGTTGGAGGGAATTTTGTTCAGTTTCTTGCCCCCTAGTTATAATATCTTCAACCCTTTTAGTATGTTTCCAATTCTACAAATTGCAGATTAATTATAATTAGAAAGAAAAACACATAATAGTTTTGTATTTGTAAAATTATGCTTACCTCCAAGTTTCACCAGTGTACACTTTTAGAAACTGTCGTGTACCGCCTAAGTATGGTAATCGAGAGTGATTTGATTTAAACATATTTTATTTCATATGTACGAGGGCTGTTCGGAAAGTTTTGAGACAAATGCTATCAACTTTGAACGGCGTGTCTAATTTAATTGAAAGTCAGTATAGTAATACTTTCCCCTATATCGAAGTAACGCGCGAAGTCTGAACGACGTTGGTTCTTACGAAGCAAAGTTAAGATTACTATAGTAACCTATACGACGCACACCGGGCGCACGCCATTATCTGGTACAAATATAACATAATCAATGCTTGAGTTTTCCTAATTTCCATTACATTTGTTTGCGCGAAAACGTCTACTGTAACTTTAACAATCAGTGATTGAAGTCACGTCAAGGAAAGTTTCGACGTCATCCAAGTGACGGTTTCACGTGCATCGCAAAGTCTGAAGCAAGGTACTTTACTTGGGAATGTAAAAAATATGGCGTCAGAAATTAAAAATGAAAAGCGTGTTATTATTAAATTCTGTGAAAGTATTGGGAAAACACCAACAGAGACTAAAATATTGTTGGACAAGTCATTAGGAAAGTATTCCGTGTCTCGCGCACTCGTTTACATATGGTAAAACGCTTCCAAGATGGGCGCACATCAACAAGCGATGACAAAAGGAGGGCAGACCAGCGTTATTGACGAAAATATGGCGTTGATATAGGCGGCGCTAGATAACGACAGGCGTAAATCGCGGAAATGTGTGATATTGGAGTTGCAACCGTACACAGAATAATCAGAATATGTTTAATACATGGGTACATAGACATGAGAAGTGTATTTATCATGCAGATATGTATCTTTCTGCCTAACAAAGGGGTGACCTAATAAATTTTGCTTTATTAGGCACTGATCAATAAAGCAAATCAATGCGGAATCCCTCGGCGTTTATTGTACGTAACGTTATCTGACGTCATAATACAAACAAAAAACAACAATATGGCGGTTTCCCCGATAAGTGTAACATTCTGCAAAATAGTTAATAATAGTAATTGATACAGAACATGTGGATAATCTACATGATATGTCAGTGCCTTTTACTATGAAGTTTATTAGGCTCGGCACGAAAACGAAGAATGGTGTAACAACACAACACACGTGTACAAGTTCGTATAGTTTATTAAGATGTATAGCAATGTGATCGTATAGTTTTTATTAACAAGTAATCGTTGATGTGAGTAAGTTCAGTTCAAATACAAAGTTATTCCGTTACTTCTGCAACAGAGTCAGTTCCAATTCCTTCCTAACTCTAACCACAATCTTGTTGCCGTAACCACCAGCAAAGTTCGTAACACCGAACCGTTCTTTAGAGAACCAAGATCCTAACCGACAGCCTAACCTTATAGCCTATATGCCTATAGTAACTGCTGTTACTGCTGTAACTAACTGCTCTCTCTGCCTTTCGCAGTCTAATATATACTAACAACACCCTACACGAATCCTGTTTCTGCAGGATGTCGAATCGTAAGTTAAGTATCACTAATATGATGATTATACATTGGTCAGCGTTTGATTGGTCAATTGAATGACACTACTTAATGAGGAAACAAGGCATCCTACGTCTTTTGTTAAAATAAAGTTCAAATCTCATCCATGTCCTGGTATACAGGATGGTGTCACTTAACCACTTATGAACCCCCGCTTCATCTGCTGACCACATCATACATGTATAATTCAATGGCTAGATTCTACCAGTTATAGAAATATAATATCAGCGTTAGTAAAATACCCATACGAGAAATGATGATGTATAAATTAAGTCCCCCATGCATGACTCTGTTACAATGGCTCGGTATAGCCTCGCCGTTTTTTCGTTTTCTAAGCCTCGCCTTAAAACTTGATAGTAAAAGGCACTGACAGAATATTCTCTATATCGTGTGCAGGAAGATACTTTGAGAAAGAGTAGATACCATTAACTAAATAGAAACGTTGCAGAAATAAAGTAACGTCACGATTTGATGTTGTTTGCGCCGCCCTCCCCTATATGTATATATTTGAACTAACATAATTCATAAACTATTTTATATTTCATATTGAAATTTTACCGACGAATACAGAAATGGTGTATCTTTAATCTGGTGTAGTATTTATTTACGCCCAATCCGTTGCCTTTATTTTATAAGGACTGTCTCAAAACTTTCCGAACAGCCCTTGCATTTACACTATTTGTACGCAATAGAAGAAAACAGATTAGAACAAAAGTAAAATACTTAAGATGTTCTTTTCCTACGTACAATATGAATTGTACACAATTGTAATTGATGGCTTGTTTTATAACAGTAGTAATTTGATATGTTTCTAACATAAATTCTGAGCAATGAAGAGTGATAACTAAACTAGTTTATACGTATTCCAGAATAGTTTATTTAATTAAATGAAAGAAACATAAGATAATAGAGTAATAAGGTATTCAAAGTGAAAAAAATAAAATAGATCAACTTGAAATGTTAAATCAAGTAGAAGAGAATACAATTTAAATGTCATTTTATGATCGTTGCTTGAAATGAGTGTAAATGGGAATTGACATACGTAAAAGGGGTCTGCCGTTTTGAAACATACAACAGCAGATTGAATGAAACGAACTACTGCATAGAGTTGTGTTTCTTTTATATATATATTTATGTACCGCGCTGAAGATAAGAATGGTTGTACATTTTCGTCTCCAAAGAGAAGTGTTTTCAATGTTGTGTTGGTAAACGGGGAATTGAATTTAGCAGTACATTTCTATTATCGGTGTACTTATTGCAGTTAAAAAAATAAATGTTTAGCGTTTTCTACGAGTCCACATGTACACAATGGCGAGAAACTGTAATTTAAACGCATTATAGTGAGCAGTATTTGAAGGCTTCTTCGTCGGAAGTAGTAGTTTAATGGAATGTTGTTACTACATGTATCACGATTCAGTGAGTTTTTGAATGAAAAAAACTGTTGCGACGTGGTAAGTTATTCCATTCGCGAATGACAGAGGGGAGAAAAGAGTTTGTAGCGATAGTTTGCATGGGCATAAATAGTTTGGATGTTCATGGCATTTCGTAAGTTATATACAAAAAAACAATAGCCTAGAAAGCCACAAAGAAGGTACTCGATGACTTGGCAGAAGCCAGAGCAACAAGAGAAACCATTGTGGGCACGACAAGACAAGACCGCAGAAGCACATCAAACGTCACCGTCCTTTTGGTATTTAGGTAGACGTCATCATAGGGTCCACAGCCCGTCCGGTCATCGTACAGTTAAAGAGGAAAGCATAGTGGCGAACCACCACCAAGCATGCAGTGCGTTGCAAAATGATAGGGTAATAACCGCTTTTGATAAACCTTTTAACAAGTTAACAAAGATAGTAAAAAAGTAATCATGACAAAGAATCTTACGAAGTTTGTAAATCACATCACCACAGAAGTCAACGAAAATATCATTAATCACATTTTTATTCATTTTTAATTATTTGCAAGCCTTTTTTCCCCAGTGATCGTTATTTCATTGTTTAATTCTTCAAACATTTCTTGTAACTACCCGTTTAAAGATTAGACTAATATATGAATTAATGAAAGTTAGCTGCATTTTGTTTTAGTAAAAGTGGTATCTTGATATTTTTATATTATTTTGGGTAAGCTGAGATCGATCAGGGCGGATACCAAGCTGAATTTTGACAGGAAAGGCACGTTCTTTTGACATTCCATAGTTTTATGATAATTTTACAGGGATATTTTTGAATATTATTTTAAATTAAACATCTAACGTCAGTTATCAATTTTCTCCATATATTTTGACTTGATATGAATAAAAAGAAATACAAAAAGATCGGACAGGGAAAGCAGCATTCAAGGAGGACAGTCAACCACAAAACACAGAAACAAACACGCAAACAGACAAACAAGAAGGCAAAGGCAATATTAAATGCAAAAGACAACACAAACACAAAAGGGTTGACAATAGGGCTACCGTCTTGGAACGGTCAGTGGCAAAGTAGGCCACTGGGGGTTTAAACTGGTTCTATGGTGCACCAAACCTCACACTGTCACAGGATGACCTTAGTGGTTGGGCTAACTCAGGAAAGAATCAATGACGGTGAATGCATTTACATAAGTTTAATGCAACTTTTAAAATATGTTTAATATATATACAATTATCTAAAAAAACAAGCGAATACACAAATGAACTATGAAAAGAATGTTCTCCTGAACGTTTAAGACGTTCTTAGTATTGTTATAAATACTGAATGTCTAAGACACTGAAGTGTTGTTAAAGCTATAACAATGTTGATCTAGCGCGATAACTGTGATGCGCGAGAGCTCATGAAGATGATGATGCGCGAATTCAATGGATGATTGTCATCAAATGCCTTCTGTAAGGGTTGATGACGCGATGCAATGACAGTTAATCTCCACTGAGATTGTGAATGATATTCCTCCAGTGAGGACTGGTAACGGGCCCACCTTGTGTCCCGGGGGGTTATCGTTAGTAAAACCTGGCTGCGCAGGTACGGGGACCGTCTCCACCGCTTGTAACGTTATTCGTGGAAGCTTAGCTCCACTCCTGGATATCCAAACCTAGATGGCTTACTCCAACCCTGGATGGCTTATATCCTGGATGGCTTAGATCCACACCTGGATGGCTTATATCCTGGATGGCTTATATCCTGGATGGCTTAGGCTGTAATTATACATACGTTTTAGCTGTCGGTTTACAAACATAACAATCTTGCATAATTATCATTACCCAAACAAATCATTATTCAATCAATATATGTAAGCTGTACTAATGATGAGTAGCAATGTATACATATTCTACAACGCCATGTATACGCTATGTACGTCGCTGTTAATCAATGCCCCTAATACATGTAATATAAACATGATCAAATAACTCATATATTACACTCACTGAGTTATGTTTGCACGCAATGTTAACAATCGTGTATTACAATCACTGAGTTATACGCCAACGTTAACTAATGCACCTATTATCCACTGTTATCAAATTAATATTGTTTTACAATTAATGATCAATTACAATAATTACATCTAATAAAGTAACTTCAAACTCATATGCTAGTCTAAAGTTATGTTTGAGAAACATCAATGCTAACCGGATGTCGTAACCGCCAAACAAGATGGCGCCGCCCACTGAATACAAATATACGATAAAAGTTTAATAAAACTACTAACCACATGTTGCCTGTGAAATTTGCCGTCCAATCTCTGTTCCAACAAAGTACTTTCGATGATCCCGGCGAAAGCTAGAAGACAATGGGTTTTATAGCAAACATTACGCCCAAATCATTATTTGCCCCGTTCAGTCCGTGACAAACGTGGCTAAATCTACAGTATTGAATCTACACGCGAGGCCCTTATACAATTTTGCCGTTTAAGGAAAATATACCTATACGTTTACATGCATTAGCACAAAACTAAACTTATGACACGGCCTCTCTGGCGGCCACTTAAAATGTGCACGCTTTTACGTGTTACATGAATAGATCATGAATATTGTGAAATTGTTTCACCTCGAACAATAGATTTTGGGTGTAACCGATACAAGAGCTATATACGACCAGTACGCTCTACCCGTGACATTTTGTGACAACATCTCCCCACTTAAAGAAAGTGCTACACTTTTAAAATTCAACAAAATGATAATTAATATTTACACGTTAAGAAACTATTAATTCTTCTGAGCAAACGAGCGACAAAACGTACAAGCTGATCGCTCAATCGCTTGAGTATGTTAACTATTACCACTGCAGTTATAACCTAATATAATATGTAATTACAATTTCAACACTATTCTACAATTGTACACTACCCTGTCGTAACATATACTACTATTGTACAATACACTGCAATACACTATTGTATTAAACCGGTCATTATGTGCGGCGACTTAAATAGTCTGCCCCAATATTGTCCTTTCCTCGGATCGCTTTAATTTTCATCCGGTAAGGCTGCAGAGTCAGTGCCCACCTCATTAACCTACTGTTAGCTACCTTTGCTTTATTCATATAAGCTAACGGTTGGTGGTCAGTCTCCAAGACAAATTCCTTACCAAAAACATATCGGTGGAATTTACTGACACCCCACACTACTGCAAGACACTCCCTTTCGATAACAGAGTAGTTACATTCCCGGGGTAATAGTTTCCGACTTGCGTAAGCCACGGGGAGACTACACCCATCTTGCTCTTGCAGTAGGACTGCACCCACCCCGATATCGGAGGCATCCGTTCTGAGGATAAACTCCTGGTCAAGTTCAGGTAATTTTAGTATTGGGGTTTTGACCAGACTCCCCTTTAAAGAGACAAAAGCTCGCTCCTGGCTTTCCCCCCAAGTTATCCTATTGGGTTGACCTTTCTTTGTCAGGTCTGACAAAGGTGCAGCTATAGCCGAAAAGTTTGGAATAAACTTCCTGTAAAAACCCGCCAACCCTAAAAATGACCTAACTTGTTTCTTTGTCTCGGGTCTTGGTGCTTCCTGAATTGCCTTAACCTTGTCGGGGTTGGGTTTCAATTTCTGGTCCCTCCCGACAACATGACCCAGACACTCTATATCTGCGTAACCCATGTGACACTTGCTAGGTTTTGCAGTCAGTTTAAACCGGCGTAGCCGTTCCAACAGATTACGTAGAGCCTTAATATGGTCTTCAAATGTTGTTGTAAACACCAGGATGTCATCTACAAAACTGTCTGTGTTGGACAAATCCTTCAGGACTTTCCTCATTAACCTACAGAATGTTGCTGGGGCGTTTACGAGACCAAAGGGCATGACCTTGAACTTAAAAAGTCCTTGCGAAGTTTCGAAGGAGGTCATCTCTTTAGCTCGGTCTGAAAGTGGGACTTGCCAATAACCTTTACTGAGGTCTAACTTGGAGAAATACGAATATCCCGCAAGTTTAGAGAATACCTCCTCAATATTAGGCATTGGCTCTGCATCAAAGATGGTACGTTTATTGAGCTGCCTAAAATCGATGCAGAATCGAATTGACCCATCTTTCTTCTTAATAAGTACGACTGGGGATGAAAATGGGGCGTTTGAAGGTTCGATGACACCCAATTTCAACATATCTTTCACCTCCTCATCAACAATTGATCGGGAGTGAAATGGAATGGGATACCCCTTAATTCTTATTGGTTCCCCTGATGTGAGTACAATATCATGTTGCACTCCATCTGTCTGCCCCGGGTTTTCGGACAAGACATCACTGAACTCCGAGAGTAAACTACCCATCTCTCGTTGCTGCTCTACACTAAGCATGCCCGATATGTCTACATCGGCTGCTGTCTCCCTACCTACACTAATGGGAAAATACATGGGACTAGTGTCCTCACTACTGTCTTCCTCACTATCCTCAATAACTGCAACATTAACTACGGTTAACACCCCTTGTTGCCCATTATCGGTTCTACTGATATACTCTTTCAGCATATTCGCATGAAAGGTCTTTAACTTTCCGTTTATCTCGATACGGTAATCCATAGTGTTCACTATCCCTCTAACGTAAAACGGACCTTTCCATTGTAATAACAACTTGTTATTGTCGGTCGGGAGTAACAGTAACACCTGGTCATCTATCTTAAACTTCCTAGCTCTAGCTTTCTGGTCATAGTACCGTTTGTACTTGGTACTTGCCTTAACTAACTGACTTTGAGCTATCTTACAAGTCTCCTCTAGTTTCTCCTTCAGATCTAAAACATACTGATATGTAGTCTTAACCTCATCACTATCTACTTCACCTGCCCACATCTCTCTAAGAATCCTCATGGGACCTCTAACTGACCTACCGTACAATAACTCAAACGGAGAAAATCCTAAACTCTCTTGTGGAACCTCTCTAAATGCAAACAATAAAGCATTGAGATACTTGTCCCAATCTTTGGGTCTCTCGGTACACATACGCCGTAACATTTGCTTTAACGTCCCGTTAAATCGTTCGACTAACCCGTTACACATAGGGTGATATGGTGTTGTCATGATTTGACGCAAAGACAATAACCTGCTTACTTCAGCCATAAGTTCTGACGTAAACTGTGACCCACAATCAGTCAGCATTTCCTCTGGTACACCTAGCCTACTGAACATATCAACTAATGCCTCAGCTACTCTCTCAGTTTCAATTGAGGGCAATGCGACTGCCTCCGGATACCTAGTTGCATAGTCTACCATGGTTAAAATGTACCTATTTTTCCTATCCGACACTGGAAAAATTGGTCCAACTATGTCTACGGCTACCCTCTTAAATGGTGTATCTATCAGTGGCATCTGACCTAAATGTACTTTGGTCACTCGACCTTTTGGTACTGTCCTTTGGCATACATCGCAGGACCTACAATACCTAGTTACATCTCCACTAACGCCTGGCCAATAAAATTCTGCCAATACTCTATCTGACGTTTTCTTTACGCCTAAATGACCTCCCATAATCGACTCATGAGCTACCTTAAGCACTGTCGTTCTATACTGGGTAGGAACCACTAATTGGTGAAACTGTCTACTACCACTATCTTCAAATTCTCTGTACAATAACCTATTCTTATGTACAAACTTACAACTACCGGACCCTTTACACTTCTTCACTACACCATCCTTGGCCTTCACCTTACAAGGACCTAATGACTCGTCTTGAGTTTGTGCTTCTATAAACTCCGCTTTGGATATGTCACCTACGGCTGCAGGAACCTTTAATTTTCTATAAGCCTGAGCTTGCTTCTGAACCTGCGCTCTAGTCTCTACGGCATTACTTATGCTACTTCTAAAATCGGACATTACCGGAAGTACTGAACCTTCTATGTTCCCCATCGTTAAATCATACATCGGGTCGTCCATACATAGTGCCTCTGTAGTCCCTTTAAAGAAAGGTGTATCTACCTCTATTCTCGCTATTGGCACGTGCTCTACCGACTTATTTAACAACATACACGGTGACTGTTTACCTACCAACTGGTCATCCGTAACTAAACTACGCCTAACTACCACACCTGTACAACCTGTATCCCTCATTACAATTACGTCCGTGCCATTCACTCTACCATCTGCCGTTGGAAGATTTGCATACGGAAAGAGACATGTTCCGATCTTCGTCATTACACCATCCGCTTTAACACAACAGCTACTACTCTCGGTTTTAATAACCGGACTATTACTACCTCTGCCTCTACCTCTACCTCGGTTTTGACCACCTCTACCTCTACCGAAATTCCATGGGTTGTTAAAACCTTGGTTCTGACTCCCTACATTGTTGTCCACTCTACTATTTTCACTAAAATTGTCTACGACAGCGGACACTTTCACCGCTTTCCTACACTCATGTGAAGCATGATTCCCATTACAGTGACGACAACGAATAAAAGGTCTACCTATGTTACCACTATTGCTACCTCCTCTAGCACCCATCGAACTACCTCCACCTCTATAGTTTCCACTCTGGCCTTTCTGTTTATGATCGTCCCCTTGCCTATCTCTAAAAGTTCTGTCTTTCGACACTACATTATGAGCTCCACCTCGAGCCTCGGCAAACTGATCTGCTTGTGTTGCCATTTCTCCTACACTAGCTAATTTTCTTTCTTTGAGAAATAAGAACAGATCTCTACTACAAACATTGAATAGCTGGTCCCGCAACAAGAAATCTACGAGGCCCTGATAAGTCTGCGCTACCTTCCCTAACTCTAACCACCTATCTAAGTAATTTCTAGACCTACTAATAAACTGAATAAATGACTCGCCTTTCTCAGGCAGACACGCTCTAAACCGCTTTCTAAAACCTTCTTCAGTTAACTCAAATCTCTTTAAAAGAGCATCCTTTAACTTGTCATAGTCAAGAGCATCTAAACTAGGTAATCTAGAAAATACATCTAAGGCCTTGCCTCTCAATAACGCACTTAAATGAACTGCCCACTTATCTTTGGTCCATTCCTGTAACTCAGCATAACGTTCGAACCGTAACAAGTAACTGTCCATGTTATCTTTGTCAGCATCAAAGTATGGTAACTTCGAACCTTTTAACTTCCCAGAATAACTATCTTTCCCTTCAGTTTTACTTTCCTTACTATGTGTCTTAGCTGCTTCCAACTCTAAAGCTAACTTATGCTCAAACTCTTTTTGCTCCCTTTCCATTATCATCTTAGCCTTAGCTAGTCTACCATCTGTTTCGAACCTCTCATGTTCTAACTCTTGCTTCTCCTTTACTATTCTACTTTCTAATTCTACCTTCTCTTTATCATCATCTCGCTTCTCTTTAGCTAACCTACCTTCTAATTCTAACTTCTCTGTGGATAGTCTACTTTCTAATTCTAGCTTCTCTTTAGCTAATCTACTTTCTACTTCTAACCTATCTTTCTCTTCATCCCTTTCCCGCTTTGCTAATTCTCTTTCCTTAAGTCTAAATTCCCTTTCCCTAGCCTGTTCGTCTTTAACAAAGGTTCTAAGCTCCTCTCCAGCATACCCTAACTCCTTACCCATTTCCGTAAGATCCTTTATGGACGTCATGTCTATAGACATTGTGAACTACACACTACGATAATTACAATACACACGTCACTAATAATTCTACTCAACTAACTACTAATGGTAAGTCACTGTGTCCTCAGTAAATACCTGGGCATCATCATAGGACAAGTTACATACACATTTGTACTAGCGCTAACTACTAACGATTATGTGTAGATAGTATCTAGCTTCCACAAAACATATGCACTACATAAAATATCTTAATTTGATATTGGACATAAACCTTAAACAATCATCGAAATGTGTATAACATGTACATGTATATTTACTTCTCCCATCAATATAAGTATACTCGAGTGTCACAGCATGAGTAGAACGTCTTGTTCGCCAACCTAATTGGATACTATGTGTATATCAAGGGAGGTAAAAACAAACACCCAAATTATTGAGCAAAAGTGCCTCAGACCCACTCGTGTAGACCACTGCGACCTCGCGCCAAGGAAAGAACGGACAAAACAACAGTTTGGACTCACCCTACCCTTGTCGTGTCTTGACTTGTCCTCCAAGCAGTAGCCGTGATCGTCGACAGTCGCCTTGATGGATCAGAGGGTGGTACACAATTCTAAAATAATAAGTAGAGATTTAGTATATCATAATAAAGATCACTTATTGATTCTTTCCCTCCGTAGTCGCCCAAAATCCCACTTCTGACACCAGTTGTCACAGGATGACCTTAGTGGTTGGGCTAACTCAGGAAAGAATCAATGACGGTGAATGCATTTACATAAGTTTAATGCAACTTTTAAAATATGTTTAATATATATACAATTATCTAAAAAAACAAGCGAATACACAAATGAACTATGAAAAGAATGTTCTCCTGAACGTTTAAGACGTTCTTAGTATTGTTATAAATACTGAATGTCTAAGACACTGAAGTGTTGTTAAAGCTATAACAATGTTGATCTAGCGCGATAACTGTGATGCGCGAGAGCTCATGAAGATGATGATGCGCGAATTCAATGGATGATTGTCATCAAATGCCTTCTGTAAGGGTTGATGACGCGATGCAATGACAGTTAATCTCCACTGAGATTGTGAATGATATTCCTCCAGTGAGGACTGGTAACGGGCCCACCTTGTGTCCCGGGGGGTTATCGTTAGTAAAACCTGGCTGCGCAGGTACGGGGACCGTCTCCACCGCTTGTAACGTTATTCGTGGAAGCTTAGCTCCACTCCTGGATATCCAAACCTAGATGGCTTACTCCAACCCTGGATGGCTTATATCCTGGATGGCTTAGATCCACACCTGGATGGCTTATATCCTGGATGGCTTATATCCTGGATGGCTTAGGCTGTAATTATACATACGTTTTAGCTGTCGGTTTACAAACATAACAATCTTGCATAATTATCATTACCCAAACAAATCATTATTCAATCAATATATGTAAGCTGTACTAATGATGAGTAGCAATGTATACATATTCTACAACGCCATGTATACGCTATGTACGTCGCTGTTAATCAATGCCCCTAAT
Source organism: Cyrtodaria siliqua (assembly GCA_037043455.1). Classification (NCBI taxonomy): domain Eukaryota; kingdom Metazoa; phylum Mollusca; class Bivalvia; order Adapedonta; family Hiatellidae; genus Cyrtodaria; species Cyrtodaria siliqua. The sequence goes on from JAWPHD010010542.1 coordinate 50,304, forward strand.
ACATGTAATATAAACATGATCAAATAACTCATATATTACACTCACTGAGTTATGTTTGCACGCAATGTTAACAATCGTGTATTACAATCACTGAGTTATACGCCAACGTTAACTAATGCACCTATTATCCACTGTTATCAAATTAATATTGTTTTACAATTAATGATCAATTACAATAATTACATCTAATAAAGTAACTTCAAACTCATATGCTAGTCTAAAGTTATGTTTGAGAAACATCAATGCTAACCGGATGTCGTAACCGCCAAACAAGATGGCGCCGCCCACTGAATACAAATATACGATAAAAGTTTAATAAAACTACTAACCACATGTTGCCTGTGAAATTTGCCGTCCAATCTCTGTTCCAACAAAGTACTTTCGATGATCCCGGCGAAAGCTAGAAGACAATGGGTTTTATAGCAAACATTACGCCCAAATCATTATTTGCCCCGTTCAGTCCGTGACAAACGTGGCTAAATCTACAGTATTGAATCTACACGCGAGGCCCTTATACAATTTTGCCGTTTAAGGAAAATATACCTATACGTTTACATGCATTAGCACAAAACTAAACTTATGACACGGCCTCTCTGGCGGCCACTTAAAATGTGCACGCTTTTACGTGTTACATGAATAGATCATGAATATTGTGAAATTGTTTCACCTCGAACAATAGATTTTGGGTGTAACCGATACAAGAGCTATATACGACCAGTACGCTCTACCCGTGACATTTTGTGACACACACTTACCCTACCGTCAACCCATTAAGTCATAGGAATTATTTTCAAACTGAATTTTGACAGAAAAGGCATTTTTTGGGACATTTCAACATAGTTTGCTAATTTTACTTGAATTTTTGGCGTATTTGTGTAAAATAAACATTATACAGCATTTATATATTTTGATTTTATATCCATTGTCTTATGATAGGAATATTATTTCAAGTTGAATTTTGACATGAACGGCATTTTTTTTGAGACATTTCATCATCTTTTGATAATTTTACTGGGAATTTTTGAAATATTTTTAAAAATTATACGTCAATCAGCAATTTTCTTCACATGTTTTGACTTCATATAAATTGAAAATTATTTCACCTCTGTTCATGAAATATAGATATAAAAATCGAACAGGAAAAACCTGCATTAAAGGACGACAGTCAACCACAAACAGACACAGAACAAAGAACAAATGTACAGATGAATAAAAGGCCAAATAAGACATCACAAACACAAAAGGGTTGCCAATAGAGCTACCGCCTTGGAACGGTCTGTGGCAAAAAAGGCCGCTGGGGGTTTAAACCAGGTTCTAGAGTGAAAAAAACCTCACACTTACCCTACCGTCAATCTAATAAAACGGGACAGTGTAAAAAAAGAAATCCCCGCCATAAACTATTCCCTAACCAACTTATCACACGTCTTAATCTTATTCCTAGAAAAATTGTTACAAATGTCCAATAACTTTCACTTTAATTTCGACAGAGGTATGCCCCTTTTCATAAAACGTTTAACCTGCAATCTAACTAGGCTCGTAACTTAGCAAAATATTGACATATGGTCATGCAACTTTATGCGTTATGCCCCTTTTCATAGGAATACAAAAAATAGTTTTACCTGATTTGGAAATTACATTTTGGGGACATTTTTAATAGTGTTTCTTGATACTTTCTAATAGTTATTTCTGGAATATTTTCTAAGACTATATATATTTCACTGATTGATACTCTTAATAAAATATTAACTGGAATGATGTTTTAATAAAATCGATGAAGCACAATCAGGATTTAGGACAGGCTATTCTACTATTGACTGTTTATTTACTCTCCAGGCAATTATCCAAAAATACTTAAGCAAAAAGGGTGGACGTTTTTATTGTTTGTTTGTAGACTTTTCAAATGCATTTGATAAAATAAAACATATAGAGTTATTGAATAGTCTGACTAGGAAATGAGTAGGTGGTACATTTCTTAAACTATTGAGGGCAATGTAAAAAAGCCTTTCATCTAGTGTTCGTGTAGGTAAGGACAGTAACACACAGTTTTTCGAGTGTAATATTGGCTGCAGACAAGGTTGTAAATTAAACACGATTATTTTTAATATTTTTTTTAATGACTTAATAGATGAGCTTAAGCAATCATGTACAAATGGAATTCGGGTATCGGATGAGGCTGATGATATTTTTGCTATTTTACATGCTGATGATATGGCTAACTGTGCCGATACTGTTAGACAATTACAGTCACACATAAATGTTATATCAACTTTTTGTAATAAAACAGGTATGTCTATCAACTTAAGAAACCAAAAGTAATTGTATTTAGAAATGGTGGTTTTCTGAGAGGCAATGAAATTTGGACTTACAATGGAACTTTGATTGAAACAGTTTCGTGTTACAAGTACATGGGTATCTTTATGACACCTAAAATTATCTGGTCAAAGGCGAAAGAAACATTAGCAACACAAAGCAGGAAAGCTATTATCTCTATGCACAAATTACAAGGAAATCTTGGTTATTTTAAATATTGTGAACTTTTCAAATTATTTGATTCAATGGTTATCCCCATCTTAACATATGGCTCTGAAATATGGGGATATGAATATACTTCTCAAATTGAAAATAAATTTTCTTCGAAAACCAATTTTGCAACATATATTGAAGGCTGTATAAAAACACATTTACGTGTTCGCAAAGGCGAATGAGGTAGGTTTCCATTATTTGTAAATCATTATTGTAGATGTATTAAATATTGGATACGACTTTGCCGATTAAATAATAATAGATGCCCAAAAGAGTGCTATATTATGCTAAAAAATCTTGATGAAGCAGAAAGAACAACATGGGCTACTCATGTAGACAACTTGCTTTTTAGATATGGATTTGGTATAACATGGATTTCTGAAGACATTGGAGATGAACATATGTTTTTATCTCAGTTTTTAAACAGCGATTATTAGACTGCTCTCTTCAAAACTGGCATGCGGATGTAACCCAGTCAGGAAAAGCTAGACATTATCAACACTTTAAGTCACTATTAAATGTTTAACAATACCTTACTTTAAACACTCCACTTAAATTAAAATTGCCTTTTACAAACTTAGATGCTCAGCACACAGTCTTAATAATATACCGTATGCTGACAGAAAATGCATTTTGTGTTCCTCTGACAATGTCGAAGATGAATACCTTGTTATCATGACGTGTACATATTATACAGAATTACGTCATCAATATTTAAATGTTAATCTGAATATAAACAATTCAAGTTTGAATTCGTTTTACAATCAAATGAGTATTACAAATAAAAATAAACTATATCTGTTATGCAAATATGTGTATGCAATATTCGATAAACGAAAATTATTTTTTTCAAAATATTAATGCTATACATTTACAATAAACCAGTTTACTTGTGTTTTATATCTTGATGTACCTATTATATTGTCCAGTTGTATCTTACTTTCAACTCTGCTGCGTACATTTGCCCAATATTTTCCATAAAATGTATCTCTACATATATAATTGTATTAGTTGTATTATGGGCCGGAGATCTCTATTACTGAATAAACATTTGTCATTGTCATTGTTATAATTAAAATTATATCTCCTTAGTCTTTATACCTAACGACTCAACATGTTTCTACTTATAAAGGACTTAAGTACATGTCGTGTGACCTCTGTTTGTTCATATGTATGCTGTATTCATACAAATCCATCATGCTTCTTTGATGCTTTTTAAATTGGATCGGAGGCATTTTAAGTGAAGGTCCTGCAATGTTTCCCCATGCTTGCAATCAGAACTGTTATTCATTCCGATCTTTGGAGATCGCTGAGCTCGATATTTACAGATATCGGTGGTACATTCTCAAATACTTTTGGTTTCTTTCTTGAATTTCGAATAGGTGGTTCCACTACTCCAGCCTTTATACGTTCTAAGTGTTGTTTAATCACCTTTAGGATATGTTGCCTGTGTCGTTGTGTCGAATATTTTGAACTTACATAACTAATAAAGTATACATTGATCCAGCATGTTGTTTTTGATTTATTACCGGTTTCAATCTAAAGGAAGTAATATATTGTTTAGCCAGTCCTTGTCCTATACACACTTATAGGTTCATTATCCTATAATCATTCTCCAATATACTAATACCCAGTCCCGTTATGTTTACTTTACTAACCTGTCACCCGTGACTATACGACATATATGTGAGTGGTCAATTGTAATGCTTCATTGCATTTGCCATTTGCGCCTTTGGACGTGTAGACGTGTAGTTATATTTAGTAATAAATATATGATATATATCTATGATATATTCTTTCAGTTCTTCCTTTAACGTATCCAGAGTCCTCGCAGAAATGAACCACTGACCTAAATATGTTGCCATCAATTCTTAAGACGTAGATGTAGAATGATACGACAAATAACTCCACCGGCTGAAGCCGGCCGTGACACCTGCTTTTAAATTTAGTCTTTTGACTGTTACCTGTGATACTCAGGCTTGGTATTCGCTGCTCCGAGCGCAATTTCATTTTGTTTATTTCGCCCATTGTTTTCTCGTTCAGGGCAACGCGTTTTCTTAGAAACTGGGACCATACGCCGCTGGCCATAGAATGGTGTGAAAACACCTCATTGAAGGTTCCATGTTCATCGTCATATGCATACCATCTTCGGGATGGCTCAACTTTATGTATTATTGGCATTTTAAATATCGAGTTGTGCTCAACCCGGGGCTAGAGGGCGTGAACGGTCTCAATCAAGAAAGACAAAACTATTGGACAGGGAAAGCAGCATTCAAGGACGACAGTCAACCACGAAACACAAATCAAACACACAAACAGACAAACGAGAAGGCAAAAGTAATAATAAATGCAAAAGACATCACAAACACAAAATAGTTGACAATAGGGCTATCGCCTTGGAATGGTCAGTGGCAACAAAGCCCACTGGGGGTTTAAACCGGTTCTAGGGCGCACCAAACCTCACACTTACCCTACTGTCATCCCATTAAAACAGGACAGTGTAAATAAAGAAATCCCCGACATGATCTAATCTCTAAACAACATGGCAGCATCAATAGGCAATGTAAGTAAACACAAATATGCTCGTGTAAATATAGTACAAAAAACAATAGCCTAGAAAGGCACAATGAAGGTACTCAATGACTTGGCAGAAGCCAGAGCAACAAGAGAATAAACCATTAAGGGCACGACAAGAAAGATCATAGACAAACATCAAACGCCACCGTCCCATTGGGCTTTAGGTAGGCGTCATCATAGGGTCCACAGATCGTCCGGTCATCGTACAATTAAAGAGGAAAGCGTAGTGGCGAACTGTAAAAGGGTCCACCACCAAGCATGCAGTACAATGCAAAATGATAGGGTCATAAGCTCTTTTGATAAACTTTTTAACAAGTCTAACAAAGGTAGTATGGAAGTGATAATGACCAAGAATCTTACGAAGTCTATAAATCACATCACCATTGAAGTCAGGTTGTGATAGTCCTTGTCGCAGAAGAGTCCTTAAATTACTTATATATTTGGAAAGAAAATCAGGATTACGATAATAAAATTGTGCAAAGGTTTTACGAAGTTTATGGTAACGGTAACCCTGATTGAGTAGCTTTTTAGTTATACAAAGATTACGAATATTAAAATCCTCAACTCGAGTACAACGAATAAGTTGAGAAACATACACCACATAAGAAGTTGCTCGGGGAACATCCCCATCCAGGTGGGGATAATTAACAATGTCAAAATTAAAATCATCTCTCTTGTCATAGATTTTGCTAATTATTTCACCATTTTCAATTGAGAGATCTTAATCAAGAAAAGAAGCGTTATTATCAGATATATTAGCTTTGTTAAGCTGAAGTTCTTTAGGATAAATATTATTAACCATAGTCGGAAAGAAAGGGTTGCCAATGTTCAATATGTCATCCAGATACCGAGAGGTGTCATTAAAGGCTTCAATAACATTTGCCTGGGTATCTGGTGAAAGACTCAACATGAAATCTCTGTCATAGCAAAATAAAAACAAATCTGCGACAAGTGGTGCACAGTTCGTACCCATAGGGATACCAACAATTTGTCTATAAACGGTGGTTCCATTCCTGACGAAAATATTATGTAATAGGAAGATGAGTGCTTCACAAACTTCATAGCAAGTCCACATAGTGTAATTGTCTAAACTGCCGTTAGTAAAACACGCTTTAATATCATTACAGGCCAAAAATGTAGTATTTTCTCTAGCGAATGTTTTTTGAATAAGAGAAATTAGCTTGTCTTTGATAATAGATGATGTGGTAAAGTTGTATATAGTGTAGAGAAATCATAAGTGCTTATAGAAGAAACATGATATTTATTGAAAGTTTTATCAAGAACGTCTCCGGAATTTTTTATAGACCAAAACAAATTAATCCCAGAGTTTTCATAAGTTTTATCACAATATCGTTTAACGTGATCTTTAACGGCAGTTAGACAAGAAGTTAAAAGTTTGGAGATGTTTGATGTAGTGCAGGCACTAGAATTCGAAATAAAGCGGGCATTATATGGATTTTTATGTAATTTAGGAATCCAGTACATAGTAGGCAGTTTGTTTTGCTTTTCGTCTACCCCAGCCTTGAAAGTATTGCACCGAGAGGTATGTGTGGAAACAACATCCTCCTTAGTAGAATGTACTGGAGTATACGAATTGGTGCTGCCGAGTTCCATAGATAAAACATTGACGTAATGTAGGCGTCAAACAATAATTACATTATTAGCTGCTTTATCGGCAGGAACTAAAACAAATTTATTAACCTAAGTCTCGGAGGAAGTAAAGAGGGGTTAGCGTTATAAAAGTTAATACCTGTATCTATAATTTTAAGAATTAACTTTTTCCAAGTAGAAAGCGAGTTTGGGTTCGCATGTTCTCTACGACACCATTTTATACTAAAATGTTCAATGGAGTGGACGATCTGAGCACGACAGGCATTAAAATCAATAATTGAAGGTAATCTGTATTTAGAACCTTTCGAAAACAAATGCCGAATACGTTTATCAACAATATCAAAACTACCAGTGATGACATGACCTGCTGGAGCATAGCAACATTTTGATGTGTTACATTCACATTCATTAGGAGTGTTATTTACTATATCAAGGTCAGAAACAATTTTGTTGTAGTTGAAAATAATATTTCTAATAGTTTTTTTGTACTTATAACAAATTACAGGACTTTCGGAATTTTTGAAATATTTAGGGATAGAATCAACTACATGAGCATCTCGAAAAATACTAGGCATGTCAATAAAATCAATACCTTTGTTAATATATGTTAGCTTTAGAAAATGCCTGGGGTCGGAGAACATGTTGTGTGTAGCTTTGAACTATGGAAGCAGTGTTATACAAGGGATCAGTACGAATGAAAATTTTGTCTGTTTCCTCGTCGATCAACTTCAGTGAAGAAATAGAGTGCTTTCCAGACTGTTTAAAAATAGTATGTTAATCAGCGACAGAAATAATTACATGCGATTTACGTTTGATGTTACCATTACGCCTAAGACCGTGAGACCTAGATTTACGCTTTCGAATAGAAAATATAGAAAAAATGTCAATATTATGATCTTTTGAAATATTTCCTTCTTGATAAATATTGTCATTAAGGCCAAGTGGATATGGTGTCTGTAAGTTTTTCATCCACTTAAGTTCAGCAATATGTCTAGACCGAGACTGCAATAATTCTTGCATTTATCGTGTTCGGCGATTTCCAAATTTCTCCTTTCATACATTTTCTGTTTATTACATGTGCTAGTAATTAAGTCAATACATCTAGTTGTAGGTATAGGGTCTAATTACATTATGAATGACTGAAGACTAGTGTCACTACGTGTCCATCCCATGTTCACTGGCACTGGAAGCTCTGGTCTCACTTCTCTGCGATCATCATATGAGCAAGCTGATAACACAAATTGAGTTTACATACGATTCTCTTGTTCATCACTGTTGTTGTTTCTGCTGCTATTATATCGTTTTTCGCATGTATAACGTCAACAAATGTGGCTTATATAAGGAACGTCGAAGAATAGACTCTATATTACAGTTGAAGTTGTGTTCAGCCACATATCAGTAATATCAGCGATGGCGTTGTTGCCATTTCATGTGCTAACAGAATACGACACCACTTTCTTTGCAAACCATTCAAAGCAGACACCATGGACGATATTTTAAAACCACCATAACTTACTTAAGGACTCAGGAAGGTGACCTTACAGGAAACACCATCAAGTCTGCAGATAATTTTGTATGCAGAATCTTTAATGTGTACCAGACGGACTTTGTACCTTTAGTTTCACTTGTTACGGGAATGATTGTGCACTATCAAACAATGGCTTGGAAAGAGACTGACTGCTAAACCAGAGCTACCAGTGACATTGTACCGCGACGAACAATATTTACATTTAAATGTTATCGTGCTAGCATACGGCAATCGAGTAGTGTATACTGTTCATATATAAATAAGTTGAACACCTCTCGTAGTCCTCTGGTAAACTATCAGATAAACGTAAAGAGTCAGTTGCAACAAAGTCACATCATCGTGTTGCCGATCTGCCGTCCATATCCATTTATTGTCAGACATGTTTTGAAGGAGATCGTGCCATTCAAAATAGTTTAAAGAATAATCTTCGAATATCTGAGATAACAGTATTTGATTTAAGATAATGGCCAACTTAAGGATGTTGGCTGGGCAACACGTTTTGACATTATTCAGTGTGAGAACTTTATTTGTTAAACCATAGTTTTATTTGATAACAGAATTGTTCCAAATGTTGCATATTTTGCTTTATATAGAAAAAAATAAGATTTTACTTTTCAATAGTAAAAAACATATAAAAGTACATACTGTGCTAAATTTATACTAGACTTCAATCTCAACATTTTGTGTATATTATTTTACAGTCACAAAATGTGTGTAATTTTAAAGATTGTTTAATTATAAGTTATTTAGAACTTGGTGACCTATATACATTTTCACTTGTTTAGAAAAAAATGGCACATGACTATGTCATGTACAAGTTTAAAACTCTTGGGGTACGGTCCAGATATACCTGCTTTTTAAAGTAGAGGTCGAATAAGGGTTATATTAGTTTGTGTTTTGAAATATATATATATATATATATAAAGATTTAATCGTTCTTTTTGAATTAAATTCATCTATAAAAACACACAAAACACGCGTCGTCTTCAAAGACATCTGGTACAACAAAACGTAGGGTGATCTACTCTTTTGTTATTGATATTTTTGCATTTAAACGATACCAAAGAAGCTTTAAATATCAATTTTCGACATTACATCTTTCCAAGCAAACCTCGTTATCGTGTCTTTTTTGTTAGATTATGATTTTGCACTGTATAGTCAGATGCAACATCTAGTGAACTTATTTGGATATTCTAGTAGACTTTGTTACTTGCCCTGTCTCATTAAAAATCAGATGATTGGCTACAATGAAGTTCTAACACGACCATTTATTTTTTGCATTGTGTTATGAATATACGAAATAAAAATGCAATGTTGTCATTAATATATCGTACCGTTTTAAATAAGAATAACTTACATGACCCATGTGCTGCCACAAATCTTCAGAAAAGTGGGGTGTTTGGGTTAGGGGTTCATGTATATTCTAAGAAAGAAAGATTCTCATGAATGGGTGCATCGTTTAAAAACATAAACACTGAGATGACAACATATTGTATTTACACCCAATTTCCATTTATTTTGACAGAACATTGCCTGAAAAATGTCACAAATAGATCTATAATATGTAATAAAACCAAAATGGCACCTGTACTTAGTGAAAATATATTTTTTACAAAATTAAAGAAAACTATTTACCGGCCGCCATTATGCAACTATCCCAGGCCAACACTTTGACACATTCTGTACTGCAATGGCTGTGCTATACCTGTAAGGTTCTAAAGCCCATTTTCGAAATAGGGGAAGACGTTCAATTCCTCTGACATCACATAGATTGCATCACTACATGAACTGCATACAGTGTCTATATATCGTTGCTTTGTAGTATTTTTATTTAGGGAATCTCCTTGTATATATGCGGCGTATGCAAAGTTATGTCTTGCCCTATATGGTCAGGTTAACCGTTATAATGAGTAGTAGAAAATAAAACATACACAACTGTAACGATTTCAAGTGTATTACATTTTGTTCAATGACGTATTGCGTCTGTTATAAAAAGCCTGCATCACATTATAATTCCTACTCAGGCAAGACGTTCCACGTTTAAAAGGAAAGTTTACTGTTAATAAATAATGACAAGTATCCTTCAAAAACGATGAACACAAACAACAGAAGAAAGTAGCAGACACAGTTTGATTGAATTTTATATCGTTTTTTTTAGATAATTATTTACGTCATGCAAGACATTAGATTTTATGGATTTCATTAATATACACTGCTCTTATTAGTTTATACTTAATTTTACATGGATAATAACGAAAGATCTCTGAAATTATTTTAATCACTCTCGATATGTTCCTGGGTAGAACCAGTATAAGCAAATGCAGATAAAGTGTCTTGCTCAGCGACACAACACATATGGTCATGGCGGTGATCGAACACACGACTTTTCGATCATGGGTCCAATGCTCTTCCACTAGACAACAGCCCTCTTATTAGAAAGTGTCTGTGATAGATGGGACAACAAAGTTCCTGTTTTAAAGTCGTCTCGACTAGTTCAGATCTGCAGGACGGTTCAGCTATTATCGATTGCATATGGACTTGTATTTGTTTAAACTATTTTATTGTATCTTTTGCCTTGACATTCCTTCCTTTTCTACTATGGTTAATACTATCTATCATAAGCATGATACGGAACTTCTTCTCAACAACACTAACAGTTCCGAAACTGTCGCTTCTTTTCTTGATTTTCATCTCTCGGTTGAAAATGGCGAAATAATTAGTAAAATCTATGACAAGAGAGATGATTTTAATTTGATATTGTTATTTATCCCCACTTAGATCGGGAAGTTCCCTTAGCGACTTCTTATGGTGTCTCTGTTTCTGAACTTATTCGTTTTTTTATAGCTTGTAGTCATGTTGAGGACTTAATATTTATAATATATTTTCTAAAAAGCTACTCCAGCAGAGATACCTTTGCCATAAACTTCGAAAAAAACTTTGCAAATGTTTATTATCGTAAAATTGATCAACTGTTAAAATATATAAAGTAATTTAAGAACTCTTATGCGACAAGGACTATCACACCTTGACTTTTATGGTGACTGTCGTCCTTGATTGCCACCTTTCCTGTTTGATTTGTATATCTACTTCTATGGTGATGTGATTTACAAACTTCCTAAGATCCTTGGTCGTAATCATTTCATAAATCTTTATTAAACTTGTTAAAATAATTACCAAAATAGGTCATGGCCCTATCATTTTGCAACGCATGTTTAGTGGTTGAGCCATTTACAGTTTGCCACTATGCTTCCCTCTTTGATTGTGCGATGACCGGACAGATTGTGGCCCTATGACGACACCTACTTAAATCCTTACAGGACGGTAGCATTTGATGTTTGTCTTAAATATTGTCTTGTCGCACCCTTAACGGTTTGTTGCTGTGGCTTCTGCCAAGTCATTGAGTACTTATTGATGACTCTCTAGGATTTTTATACCCACGTTTTTGAAAAAAACAGGGTATATTAAAATCGTCTCCGTTTGTCCGTCCGTCCGTGCGTTCGTTACCGCATCTCCTCCTTAACCGCTGAACGGAATTCAACCAAACTGAGGGTATGACTTCACCATAATATGATGACGGCGTGCAAGAGCAGCCCTCAGTGTGTGTTTGGGTGGTGGTGGGGGGGTGGGGGGGGGGAGAGGGAGGGGTAGGGTGTCAAAAGTTCAAATACACTAAAAAATCAATTAAGGATTTTATTATTTTGCAAACTCGGACGTCTGCTCTGGGGCCCATTATGGGTGGGGCGGGCGAGTGTAGGTATACATACTGTATATATTTGTTTCCTCCTACGTCAAGGCAATAACTATAGTTTGAATGGAAATAGAGTATAGGGTTAACTGTATTGAAATTATAAATTTTGCGACGGTACATCAGTCGCTTTATGGTCGCAAATTGTATTTAATGGCAACGCGTTAGCCAAAATTTCAATACTGGTTAATTAATTTATAATGCATTGCATTATTTTTGATAGTTTTATTCCCAAACGCATTGATATAAAACGTAATGACATTATTTTTTGAAGGTTGAACATTAAGTCACAAATGTTTGAACGTTAACCAATCGGAGTGCAGGATTCTTGGTAAGTGCATTAGAATTCTGAGTCTTACATTCTGTACTTTTTCTTATTGCCTTCTATCATTGCGTGAAGTTCCATTCCAATCCTGTTTGTAGTTTTCAAGTAATGCAGCGGGCAAGAATTATATAATTATAAAATTACAAAGGTCAATAACTCTATCTTGAATGAAATTAGAGTAACGATTCTTACACTCTGCACCTTTTGTATGGTCCCAGGGCTGTGTGTGCGTGTGTGCGTGTGTGTGTGTGTGTGTGTGTGTGTGTGTGAGTGTGTGTGTGTGTGTGTGTGTGTGTGAGAGTGTGTGTGTGTGCGTGTGTGTGTGTGTGCGTGTGTGTGTGTGTGTGCGTGTGTGCGTGTGTGCGTGAGTGTGTGTGCGTGTGTGTGTGTGTGTGTGTGTGTGTGTGTGTGTGTGTGCGTGAGTGTGTGTGTGTGCGCGTGTGTGTGTGTGTGTGTGTGTGTGCGCGCGTGCGTGCGTGTGTGTGTGTGTGTGTGTGTGTGTGTGTGTGTGTGTGTGTGTGTGTGTGTGTGTGTGTGTGCGTGTGTGTGTGTGTGTGTGTGTTTGTGTGTGAAGTTTCATTCCAGTTCGATACGATGGAACGACAGACAAAATGATGATTATAAACAACTTGTGTTACAAATGACACCAGAACATAATTATCCAGTGTCCTGGTAAACGAAAACACATTTTTTGTAACAAGATAGCAAATTGTGCATGCTCATGAAATATAATCTACGTTGTGGGCTTAAATGCTTACAGCGTTGAATCACAGGTGTGTCAGAAGTTAACTGGATATACATTGTTTACAGATAATATGTTTGTCGGATATTATTAAAATTCTTTAAATATTTATTGAAACACAACCTGAATAAACCCTAAATCACCTGATGTGTAGGGTGCAATAACCCAGATATTGATCCTTTTAGCATATTGTCTATTCGTAAACGTAAACGACGGTCACATGGTCTCCGGAAGAACCATAATCTTAAACGTAAATGTAAGAAAGTATTTACTGTTGCAGACCTTTATTCTATTTATGAAAAATCGGGTAGACACGCCCTCCTTAGCAAAGTAGCCAGTCTGTCTTTTTCTTGCCTACATAAACTTGACGAAGAAGCAGATGCCATTTATGTCCGTACTAATCCATTATATGAGGTTGCTTCCATTATTCAAAGTTACACGCAACATATTTTGCGTCCACATATAGATGCTCCATCTGACCATCAAAGGCATTTTTTAAAGATAACTTATGTTGATAAAGGCATCGATTTCATTAATTTAGCCGGTATTTTTAATGATATGCGGGTGACTGACAAAATTCCAAAGTATTTCAAGAATACTGAGACTCCTGTTATTTGTTACAAGTATAAGAAATCTACTAGAAATATCTTATTTTCAATTATAATAGGATCGTTTCTAATCTTGAGATCGCGACATCTACTCCTACTGATTGAGATTATCAAAATTCTAAATTTTATTACGAACCTGCCGGTCACATTCTTACTGGAAATCTTGATGTAATTGAGGATAAGAGGATTCGGCATTTAATTGCCAAAGGACCTAGGTATCGCTTCCATCTGATATTGATTTTAATGCCTGTCGCAATGAAATTGCGGGTTCTTTAACGGATGTCTGTACAAAGTGGTGTAAGCGAGAAAAAGCTGATAAACATGCACTTACTGCTTGGATGAAAACTATTTCAGAAATTGTTGAATTACGTATTTTATTTTACGAATCAAATCCATCACTGCTTCCACGGCCTTCTACTTACAATTTACGAATACTAATACTTCTCGGTATCTTGATGACATACTCAATATTGATAATCCGTTCTTTGTTCATATGGTTACTAACATTTATCCACCAGAGCTCACGTTGAATGAAGCAAACAGTTCGGATACAGTAGCAGCATTTCTCGATCTTCATCTCTCGATTTCAAATGATTGTATTCATACTAAAATCTATGATAAGATTTCAATTCTAACATCGTTAACTAGCCACACCTGGATGGATATGTACCTCATGCTACCTAATACGGGGTGTATATCTCCTAGCTCATTCGATTTGCTAGAGCGTGTAATAATGTTATAGACTTCAATGATCGAAATCAAGTTATTACAAGTAAACTTCTTCAGCAGGGTTTTCGTTATCACAAACTACGTAGATCTTTCTCTAAATTCTACCGCCGCAACGAGGGTCTACTGGGAAAGTACAACACCAACCTTAAAACACTTCTGCGACTAGGCATATCACAACCCTCATTTTATGGAGATTTTATTTGATGTCGATGTGGTCTAAAAACTTCGAAAGTTAAAGGGATCAGACGGGTTTCCTGACCGCTTTACAAATTTAATCAGGCAGTTCGTCAGAAAAGGATATAACTCTTTGGTTTTACAGCGCACTGGATGTTTAGTGATTGACCCCAATACAGTCAGTCATTACGCTTCACTTTTCACTTGTGCGATGACTGGACTACCTCTTGGGACTCTATGCTTGTACCTACTGAAACCAGGTGGGTGCATGAGCTTTCGTTCTCGAGTTTTCTGGTCGTACCCTAGATTGGTTTTATTCTTTAGCTGCAACTACTATGGTTGTTCAGTACGATTCTGGATACATCCTGAGATGTTTATTATTTTTTGTATGTGTTTCTTTAATTAGTTTCTCTGGATGTGGACTTTATTGTTAGATAATTCCTTTTGATGGGATGTAGTTTTGTTTACACTGTCTTGTCTTTTTGGACGCTGAAGACAGGATAATAGCGAGGACTGTGCGCATATACAATCTATTCAAGATAACCAGTAGGCCTTATTGCCTACTGACCGTTCCAAGTCGGTAAACCTGTCTACACCACCCTTTCTGTTTTTTTTTGTCTCTTTCATTGTATTTTCAAGTCCTTGTTTGCAGTACAGTGCGGACCTACGATGCCATTGCGATCGAACGCTGCGGTTTCTATAGGACCCTATCTCTCATTTTTGAAGGTAAATTATCTGAAAATTAGTGAAAATTGAATCAACGATTTCATTTGTACCTCGCAGAATCAAAATGGCAATGGAAGTATAGAGTACATTCGAATTCGCCACAGACTATGACATACTCCACCTGACCGTCATTGAGAAGAAGAAGAAACAACAACAAAACAACAAAACAACAAACACAGAAGAAGCAGCAACAGCAACAGCAACAACTACAACCAAACACAGAACACAGAAACATTGAAACTAAAGGAAAACGAAACAGAAAGAAAACACTTTTGACATTAAAACAACAAATGTTCTTCCTTAAAACCTAACCTGGCAGACTTTTGCAATAAAGTATCAACTTTTGAATTTAAAGAACAAGGATAATTGGCTCAAATGTTAACTGCAGTAAGTACACCGATATCAGAAATGTATTGCTAAATTCATTCCCCGTTTACCAGCACAACACTGAAAATACTTCTCTTTGGAGACGAAAATGTACAACCATTCTTATCTTCAGCGCGGTACATAAATATATATATAAAAGAAACACAACTCTATGCAGTAGTTTGTTTCATTCAATCTGTTGTTGTATGTTTCAAAACGGCAGCACCCTCTTCCGTGTGTCAATTCCCATTTACCCTCATTTCAAGCAACGATCATAAAATTACATTTAAATTGTATTATCTTCTACTTGATTTAACATTTCAAGTTTATCTATTTTATTTTTTTCACTTTGAATGCCTTATTACTGTACTATCTTATGTTTCATTCATTTAATTAAATAAACTATTCTGGAATACGTATAAACTAGTTTAGTTATCACTCTTTATTGCTCAGAATTTATGTTACAAACATATCAAATTACTGCTGTTATAAAACAGGCCATCAATTACAATGTGTACAATTACTATTGTACGTAGGAAAAGAACATCACAAGTATTTTACTTTCGTTCTAATACTTTTTCTTCTATTGCGTACAAATAGTGTAAATACGAGGGCTGTTCGGAAAGTTTTGAGACAGTCTTTATAAAATAAAGGCAACGGATTGGGCGTAAATAAATACACCAGATTAAAGATACACCATTTCTGTATTCGTCTGTAAAATTTCAATATGAAATATAAAATAGTTTATGAATTATGTTAATTCAAATACATACATATAGGGGAGGGCGGCGCAGTCCGACCTCGCCAACAACGTCAAATCGTGACGTTAATTTATTTCTGCAGCGTTACTATTTAGTTAATGGTATCTAATCTTTCTCATAGTATCTTCCTGCACAAGATATAGAGAATATTCTGTCAGTGCCTTTTACTGTCAAGTTTATTAGGCGAGGTTTAGAAAACGAAAAATGGCGAGGCTATGCCGAGCCATTCTTCGTTTTCGTGCCGAGACTAATAAACTTGATAGTAAAAGGCACTGACATATCATGTATATTATCCTCATTTTCTGTATGAATTACTATTATTACCTATTTTGCAGAATGTTACACTTATCACGGACACAGCCATGTTGTTGTGTTTTGTTTGTATTATGACGTCAGATAACGTTACGTACAATAAACGCCGAGGGATTCCGCATTGATTTGCTTTATTGGTCAGTGCCTAATAAAGCAAAATTTATTAGGTCACCCCTTTAAAACGCAGAAAGGTGCATATCTGCATGATACGAGGGTGCTTCAAAAAGTTCTGTCACTAGGCATATATCCTTTGAACTGGATATTACACTGAGATAAAGTAGTGTATTTATAGTACTACTGGGTACGCTCTCTTAAATTCCACAACAAAAATGAAAAGATTCCAGTTATTTATACCCCTGAATTACCTCCTCCTACCACACCTTTTCGATACTTGCATCTCTGAAAACGTCCTTGTTACAAAACGTTGTAAAAATTATTTGAATAATTTTATGCTTTTAAATTTTCTTGTACGCCATCTGTTGTTATTCGCCCATAATCCATGAAAATGATTGTCGAGAAGTCGGAAATGTCTTGCTGCAAACCAGATATGAGAGAATGCATATCCCTTAATTTTAGCCGAAATAACACTGATTTTCTTCATTTTGTTTACGGAAATGTTATAATATCTTTTAAATGTCGTAATTATTCTCAAAGTATTAATATGTTTTCATATTTTTTTACAAATCCTAGTCCTTCAGTGTTTAAATTTCATATTCAACACATTATTGTAGAATTTTGTACAATGTTTAGTGAAAATATTGATCATCCGAAAACGCTATTTCAGAAGACTGCCCTTCCATTTAATGTCCATTTATCATTAAATTAATTTTACACGTTAGCTTAAAATGTTAATTTCTAAGACATTTCCTTTTCATCTACCATGCTTAAATTCTGAATCTTGTAATGCACAGATATAACTGGTAATGTATGAGACATTTCAAAGGTCTTCGACAAGTACTTAAAGAGAAACAGGCATTTAGAAAAGTAACAATTAACATACCTGAAAAAACTCAGGACGAAAATGCCTCAGTATGTATAAGTGATGTGTATTAGATGTTCCATAACTTTCGTCATACAAAAGATACAGCATTCACAACGAGCACATAATTGTTAAAACTCGTTAGTGACAGAACTTATTGAATGACCCTCGTAAACACACTTCTCATGTATATGCACCCATGTATTAAACATATTCTGATTATTCTGTGTGCGGTTGCAACTCCAATATCACACATTTCCGCGATTTACGCCTGTCGTTAACTAGCGCCGCCTATATTAACGCCATATTTTAGTCAATAACGCCGGTCTGCCCCTCCTTTGGTCATCGCTTGTTGATGTGCGCCCATCTTGGAAACGTTTATAGCATCTGTAAAGGAGTGCGCGAGACACGGAAGACTTTACTAATGACTTGTCCAACAATATTTTGGTGTTTTTCCTATTCTTTCACAGAATTTAATAATAACACGCTGTTCATTTTTAATTTCTGACGCCATTTTTTATACATTCCCTAGTAAAGTACATTGCTTCAGACTTTGCGATGCACTTGAAACAGTCACTTGGATGACGTCAAAACTTTCCTTGACGTGACGTCAATCACAAACAAATATGATGGAAATTAGGAAAACTAAAGCGTTGATTGTGGTATATTTGTACCAGATAATGGCGTGCGCCCGGTATGTGTCGTATAGGTTACTATAGTAATCTTAACTTTGCTTCGTAAGAACCAACGTCGTTCAGACTTTGCGAATAAATTCGATATAGGGGAATCTAATATGAATAAGGCAAAGCCTCATGACGGGCGAAGCTAACTATTTTAAAATAGATCTAAACGATGTGATGCAGGGTTAGCATAATACTTAGTCTTATGTATTTGACGTCTTTGGGCGATTTTTTACATACGAACGTTTATAGATGCACCCTAGACGGAGGATGGCACATATCAAAAATCGTCCTGCCGTTCGTAGACGTGTATTTTATGCACTAGCATTATACTGTATTTTTTAATTCACATTGAGCTGAACGGAAAAGTAAGAACAATAAATCGGCCTGCATTTGCATAGTTAGTACACTAGTGCAACATGACAAATATATTTCCCACCCAGGAAGTTATGTAATAAATAAAAATACAGATTTCAAGTCTCTGGATCTCAAATTTCAATTAAACTGAACAGAGTGATAGCCAATACTCATTCAAACTGAATGCAATTACCTTAACAATCAAGCCTATAACATGTGCAAATTGCCATGATGTGTATCTAGGTTCCACCTCCAAATATGTAATCACTGGGTGCTTTTTCACATAAGGACGTTTATAGATGCACCCTAGACGGAGGATGGCACATATCAAAAAACGTTAAATCGTTCGTATTTTATGCACTAGCATAATACTGTATTTTTTAATTCACATTGAGCTGAAAAAAGAACAATTAGTCGGCCTGCATTTGCATAGTTAGTACACTAGTGCAACATGACAAATATATTTCCCACACAGGAAGTTAATAAATAAAAATACAGATTTCAAGTCTCTGGATCTCAAATTTCAATTAAACTGAACGGGAATTGATGAACAGAGTGATAGCCAAAACTCATTCAAACTAAATGCAATTACTTTAACAATCAATTCTGTACCATGTGCAAATTGCCATCATGTGTATCTAGGTCTAGCTAGGCTGGCTTTGTTCCAGAATTTTGACATTGTGTAGGATGTTTCATATCTGACTTTGTTATGAAGGATGTTTTGATAATAAAAAGATTAGTGACTATCGTGTCACCTGCCTTGCAATATTAATTTATTTAAAAATATATATATATATTTAATATTAATAATAAATAAAAGGTAATTAGCGACTGCGATGTCACCCACCTCCAAATATGTTATGTAATAGTGATATTGAATCAATTTAAGTTAGTACCTAATGTC
Organism: Cyrtodaria siliqua; assembly: GCA_037043455.1. Taxonomy (NCBI): domain Eukaryota; kingdom Metazoa; phylum Mollusca; class Bivalvia; order Adapedonta; family Hiatellidae; genus Cyrtodaria; species Cyrtodaria siliqua. The sequence continues at coordinate 69,951 of JAWPHD010010542.1, forward strand.
CTTAAATTCACGAGATAAAGTAAAGGTTAGCCACTGTTCCACCTCCAAATATGTAATCATATTAATTAATTTAAATATATTTAGAGTCAGTAATAAATAAAAGTTTCGCGACTGTCTTGTCACCCACATCCAAATATGTAATGCTATTAATTTGTGGTAGAACATAACTCAATACCAGTCACAATTAGTAATCTGACATGCTGGTCCCCATTTCTGCAAAATGTTTTCAAAATCTAAAATTGCCCAAAGGTATCACTTGGGACACATAAGACTGGTGCAATTGCTTCTACAAGTGTTGAAGAATGTGTGAATGATTAATGCAGAAGGGTAAATCTCTGTGGTATGGCATTGCCACAGATGGCAGTTACGAGTAATGATAGATACATTTGATCTGGGTTTGATTATTTTGATTAGAATAACATCCGGAGAACATGAGCAACTATTTTCTAAATATTTTGATAAATAATTGTCTACCAATATAGGCTATAATTACACATGAAAAGCAAAGACGAATCAGCATCTGCATTTGAAACACTTGACAGAGTTATGCAGGATAAGGTTAAAGATATATCATGGGAGCAGTGCATTACATATTCATCTGACAATGCATCTGTAATGAAAGAGAAGCACACCAGTGTTCAGAGAAGAATTAAGGACAGAAAGCAAGCGAAACATTTCAAACCTCTTACCTAGAATGCTTTCAGTGGAAGCCTAGTCAGAAATTACTACAACATTACAACTGCAATTCCCTGAAAGCTTGTCAGGAGGAAAAAGAAATGGAGAAAAGAAGACATGTCTTAAAAACTGACCACAATTAGTGGAATATAGGGTAAATGGTCCTAGTTTATGATATTACTACGATAACAAGATGTTAGATGTTACTGGAATGCCTTCGGACAGCCCTAGTGTGTCAGGCAACTTTGTGGCCTTCAAATAATTGTGGCCCACTTTTGAAGCCAAATCCTGAGAGAAAAATAAATATTGTTGTTCATACATTATTTTGTAAAAACACTATATATTATATATTAGTAGACATCAAGTGCTTGAACTTGAAACCAATATTCAGGACTTAATTACACTATTACTTTCTTCCAAAACGGAATACATAAATAAATCATTAAACTATCGGAAACATCAACACACTCATGAATCACATTTGCCATCCTTTTTCAACCGCAAAATAACCGGGAATCTACCGGGGAATAGTATCACCCGAAGTTTGACGTCATCACTTTATGCGTTTGTGACCACGTGACCCCCATGCGATCAGATTTTACTTTATTTCGATAACTACTCCCTTTTTTTACGGTAGGTATTTATATAATGTTATATTTCTGAAATTAAACGTTACACTTACGCTTAAAATTCAATTTAAGGACCGAAAACAAAAAATAGAAAAAAAATAAACGTACGAAATTGACTGGTCTTCCACTTTGTCTACCTAAAACTTTGCCCTTCATTTGTCGTCTGCTGTCCAGCCTACGGATTGAAAATGGCGGCGCGAAACTTGACGAAAAATAAATATCGCATAGTATGTGGGAAAACAAGTAAGTTGTAATACTCGCGTTACTGCAAGAGGGCTTCGCCGGCCGCGGCCGCCCGTATTACTATACTGACTTTCAATTAAATTAGACACGCCGTTCAAAGTTGATAGCATTTGTCTCAAAACTTTCCGAACAGCCCTCGTACATGTGAAATAAAATATGTTTAAACCAAATCACTCTCGATAACCATACTTAGGCGGTACACGACAGTTTCTAAAAGTGTACACTGGTGAAAGTCGGAGGTAAGCATAATTTTACAAATACAAAACTATTGTGTGTTTTTCTTTTTAATTTTAATTAATCTCCATATTGTAGAATTGGAAACATTTCAAAAGGGTTGAAGATATTATAAAAAGGGGGCAAGAAATTGAGGATGAGTCTGGCATGTTCATTCCTGTTAGGCGCCATATAACCTTTCATGAGTTGTGCGCCTTAAAACCCAATTGACTTCACTTGTTGATATTTCGTAATGTTTAATGGCGAAAATTAATAATAATATTTATAAAACGAGCCCTGTTTCCAGTAACAGCATCCGGTCAATTCTTCCGCCGACCATCTGCAATGACTCTCCGATTCATAAAAACAAAAACACATGTTCATTTAAACAAAAACAATAAATGCTTACGAATGTCGGGAGTTAGACTGTACTGGTTCTAGTAATCTACCTAGAGTGGGTGGTCTGCCCCAATACTAAAAAACTTAAACCATCTAAAGGGGACAACTCGAACATTGAATCACGTATTAGGTAGGAACAGTTACTTCCCTTGAATAAAGAGTTACCGGTTTGATAACAAGTACGTTATTTATTAAAAATACGTTATATTGAGTTATCTAACAAAAAGGTTATTTTACATGACAACTATTCAGTATTCCTTCCTTGCCCGTAGGAAAAATTACACGATTTAGAACAAAATTTAAAATTAATGAAACACGAGGTAAATCTACTACGCCATATAATGGCCTCTAAAATGATATATAGTGTGATATATGTCACAGGGCTAGAAAAATGTGCAGCCAGACCGGGGCTCGAACCCGGGACGTTCGGAATACCGTTCCGATGCTCTACCGACTGAGCTAGCCGGCCGGACAATGCAACATCAATCTACCTGTTAGATATCCATAACCGTGACACACATGTGTAACAGAGTGTTTATATAGTGTTTTGATGATAAGATCAATTGTTTTAATTATATTTATATGCTAAGCTGGCAAGCGCTCGTACTAACTGTTTCGTGGTGGTGTACTATGTTGCGTACTGTGTTGTCTCTGTATTTATTGTGTCGATATTGTGTGAGTGAATGGTTTAGCGTGTTTATCGAGGGATGAGAAGTTCTCACTGCATGCACGGGGTTGACACCCGATAACCCCTTATTGGTGCTAAAATTACTAACTCCCGCCTTCCTATCTCTACCTACGAGGCATTCTACATCTAGCTTTCTGAGGATAAGGTCGCGATACCAAACTTAGATATAGTTTAAAGTTTCTAGATAGGCTTTGCCATTTTACATAAGCTCTTATCTTTGAGCATATTTATTGAGAAACGCATATTATGGAAGCGATTCTGGTAAAACTGTTTTAAGTGTTTTTATAGTATACATGTACGTGAAATGTTGCATTTGCTGAATGGAGCCGTTTGGCTTACCTGATATAAATTCACTTAGTTTTACCGTTGTTGTTCTTATATGTTTCAGGCTCAAAATAATGGTTTAATTCGTATATTGCGAACCTGGACGAACAAATAGTTTAAATCTGGGAAGTTTTATGTGTTTAAATCTTGGACACGAGACCCGGTTATAAATGGCGACCACGACGAGACCAGGAAATCATGATGTAATATGGATCCGGACATGAAAACAATCGCATCCACTACTTCCACGGCCTCACGTTTGGTAACGCTGGAGCGGATCCTGGCTCATGATTTCCTGGTCTCGTCGTGGTCGCCATTTATAACCGGGTCTCGTGTCCAAGAGTTAGCCCCAACCACCGGTGGACATCGTTCTGCGATGCCGAGTGTCGCAATATGACCCTAGTGGTTGGGGCTAACTCAGGAAAGAATCAATGACGGTGAATGCATTTACATAAGTTTAATGCAACTTTTAAAATATGATAAATATATATACAATTATCTAAAAAAATAAGCGAATACACAGATGAAATATGAAAATAATGTTCTCATGAACGTTTAAGACGTTCTTAGTATTGTAACAAATACTGAATATATTACACTAAGTGTTGTTAGAGTTATAACAATGTTGATCTATGATCTAGCGCGATAACTGTGATGCGCACCATCACAGTTGGTGATTGTCATCATATTCCTTCTATAAGGGTTGATGACGCGATATGTTGACTGAGGTTGTGGGTGATGTTCCTCCAGTGAAGACTGATAATGGGCCCACCTTGAGTCCTGGGGGTTGTCGCTACTAGAACCTGGCCATGCTGCGCAGGTACAGGGACCGTCTCCACCGCTCTTTACGTTATACGTGGACGCTTAGCTCCACTCCGAAATAGCCAAACCTGGACCAGAGCATATAATGGCGCATAAAAAGAAAAACCAGTTGACGGATTTTAATATTGTATGTATCAAATCAAAGAAAAAAATGTATTCCATTACATAAAATAAAATAAACAAAACAATATCACAGGTTAACAATCACAGTAGCTATCCGAATGCACTAATGGTCACTAAAGGAAGTTTAAAAATTTCTCAATAATGAGTATAACCGCCACCATTTAATTCCTTCGAAATGCACGTGCACAAACATTGTTCCAACCCATACAATGATAGCTGAACCATGACATTCGACCATAACCCTTATTATCTCAGTTGATAATTGACCTTAGATCAACAATCAACAAAAATTATCGTTTACAATGAAAGTTTGCAAAAAAATAATAATCTTTTTATTGGTTACTCGAATGTCTGCAACTATTACTTTTTATGGACTTAGCAACATTTTTTACAGATCCTTTGTGTGTTCGCGATATTTTTTAAATTCAAATCTTGTTTGGAATTTAATGTTTCTGGTACCAATTAACCGGGTAGCGCAGACCTTGGTTACTAAAACAAGATACTTAAATTCTGTCCACTAGTTTTATTTTTATATGACTTTATATTCCATGGTCCAAAACCTTTTTTACCGAGTATATGTAAAAGTGACCACTTCAATTTATAACTAATCACTATAGACTATAAAGTGAATTTCCAAACCTGTAACAAAAAAATAAATCCAACTGCACAGCAGCCTGAAATCGACACACTAATTAAATTCAAATTAAATTAATAAATTAATTCTAAGTAATCGCTGCTGAAATCAAAATGCTTAAATGCAAATTAGTTAAATTAACTACTGCTGAAACCAAGATGCTTAAAGCAAATTAATTAACTTTAACTAAGACAGTATTCAACAATTTCTAAAATGTTGAATTTCTATGACTATATCCTGAAATGTTAACAATAATATTATCAACTGTCAAAGGGATGCAACTCTGCTAGCTACAGTAGGAAAAAACAATTCTATTTATAGCTCACTTAAAGTGCAGATCTACTGGGCCATACACTCCCAGTATAATCAATAAACCCTGAAAATCAATCATTAAATGTCTTAAATCACTAGACAATCCTGTAATATCAAGAATATAAACTCTGACATGAGACCTTGCCAAACAAATATGTCTGTCCTAAAACTCTCATCAGATCTGGACAAATATAAACCACAATGTTTATCTGTCAATCCTGTAAATGCAAATAGATACATATATATCGCACTCTCAAATGTCAACTTTAAGCACAAACTAAACTATATAGCACGTAAAACTAAATCTAAGCGCTGGCAAGCAGTTAGTAACACATATTTACACATATAAAGCAACACACAATATCTGCAATACAAAATACAACACACAATACAACATATAAGCCCGGTACAAGATTCACATACCTTTTTCGGAACCCAATCTCTCTGTGATGATGCTAAAGTGCGTGTGATAGGTTGTGAAAGGTACTTATAATCTAGAAAGGGTGCAAAGGTGACGGGGTTTATTAAACAGTCCTAGATATAAGACAGAAGAAGTAAACACCCTAAATTCCACTATGAACAATTTTTATATGTTCAAGCAGAATACCTCTAATTGTATCTAATTTAACTAAATAATACTTATTTCGTATGACAAAATGTTATCACAGTACTGTGTAAGTACTCACTGACTTGGTGTCAACACCTTACATTCACTTTACTAGTCTTTACAACATACAACTAACAACTCCATATTTATACCTTGAATGATTGTACAACGCCAAAATTTACCTTGGAGGACTTAAATTGTTTAATATAATCGTACCAAAAACACTTAATACACATATTCACTCCATGGTCAAGTCATTTCTGGACTAGCAAAATATCACGTGTGTAAACAATCACATTCGGGAAAATATGTGAAAAATTTATGTCAACATGAAAACGTATCGCCCCTAGCACAACTTTTCACTAGTAATATACTAGATTGCCTACACGATAGTATTACGATCGTACGCCATCAAAAGTTTACTTACATCTATGAATTTGGAACAGAAATTGGTCAAAATATTTGAAACGTGTAATCTATATTTGTCGCAGACGCAGTGGTGAACGTAAACAACAGCACTCTGGTGGACACTATACGACGCAAAACCTGTGTCACACGCCTATAAATTAGATCGCCTGTTAATTCTAATAATTGGACGAACACATGCGAACCTATACAACATGCTTTTACTAGCCAAAATATTCATTCTATCAAATGTCTCTGAAAATATCTGACCGTGTGTCTACGACATTTACAGTACACGCGTCTTCCGATTATGACATACACAAAAATTTACGTCTGACAGTACTAATACATATACAAATATACACAATAAATAACCTTTCGTCCTCCAAAATTATCCAATATTATAATAAAATATGTAAACTAACATTAATCATATCACACATTGTTCACAATCCCAAAACACATGTCTCACTTCGTCAACACACACAAGTAGTTCGTATCTGGGTTTATTCCTTCGCGCGCGTAAATATTCCCGCGAACATGTCAAATCTACTGGTGCCTTCACGCGAGTGCGCACCAAAAAATTACACTTATATGTATGCGTATGGTACCATACTGGTTGGTGGGCCCTACGTTGAAGTTGCCTGACGTCTCGGAGTCACAAAATGTCACGGGTAGAGCGTATTGGTCGTACATAGCTCTTGTAAGTTGTTAGTTACACCCTAATATATTGTTGAGTTGAAACAAATTCACAATATCCATGATATATTCATGTAACACGTAAAAGGATGCACATTTTAAGTGGCCACAAGAGAGGCCGTGAAATAAGTTTAGTTTTGTGCTGGCATGTAAACGTATAGGTCTATCTTCCTTAAACGGCAAAAATGGTGTAACGGGCCTCTCGTGTAGATTTTAATACTGCGAATTTAGCCACGTATGTCACGGACTGAACGGGGGAAATAATGGTTTGGGCGTAACGTTTGCTATAAAACCCATTGTCATCTAGTTTTGGCCGGGATTGCTTGATAGTTGCATTGTTTGGAACAGAAGTTGGACGGCGAAATTCACAGGCAATATGTTTTCAGTATTTATTTTATTAGTTTTTATCGTACATTTGTATTCAGTGGGCGGCGCTATCTTTGTTGGCGGTTACGACATCCGGTTAGCTTTGATGTTTGTCAAACATTAACTTTAGACTAGCATATGATTTTGAAGTTACTTTATTAGATGTAATTATTGTAATTGATCATATATATTAAACTTGTGATTCGTGAATATGATTTTTATATTAATATAGTGATTTAGTTATTACGGTGATAATGTTCACTGTGATCTTTTGGCATAGAGGTCCTATTGACTTAGTGTAGTGGGACATTTTTGTATTGTATTTTGTACACTATATAGTGTTATAGTTATAGTGAATTGTTGATCATGGCTACCTCATCGGGAACACAGGGTGATCCAATTACACCGGTTAAGGGTGGAGACATTAAGATGCCATCTGAGGAAGAGATGCTCAAGTGTTTAGCGGCAAAGTATAGTTTTACGCCTAAGCCACTGCAGAGAACGTCAACTAGGAAGAGCGTGGCGGAGATGATGGGTGCGACACCCAAGACACCCAGGAATCCTCCAGTACCCCCAAGTCGCATCTCTAATGAGAGAGGCGTCTATCTCTTCCAGCCTACAAACTGCTAGCTCTCATGCAGCGCCGTTGTACCCAGTCCCTGTGCCTAAGATACCATTGTTTTCAGGTGACGAGCCACAACCGAAGAATGAGGTCAGCTATCCAGATTGGTTATATGAGATCAGGTGTTTGATCAAGGACCCAGAGATAGGGGAAAGCCATGTTTTACAGGCGATAAGAAGATCTTCACGTGGTACAGCCCGTAAGATCATTTCTCAACTTGTAAAGGTGGACGCCTTGGTTGAGAAATTGAATGCGAGCTTCAGCGAGGTTGGCAAGAAAGGCACTACCATGCAAGAGTTCTTTAACTCAAAGCAACGCCCTGGTAAGAGCATTACAGCTTTTGGATGTCGGCTGGAATCTGTGATACAAACTGCCTTCGAAGAAAGATACCTACCCAGAAACTCCAAGAATGAGTTGATGTGTGAGCGGCTATGGTCCGGACTACACTCAACCACCGTGAAGACGCAGACTAGACACAAGGTCGACACCATCCAGTATTACAACACACTGCTGAAGATAATCCGAGAAGTTGACAAGGAGCTGAAGCTAAAAGAGCCAGATCCAGCCCTGCCTTCCAAGAAGCCGCAACACAACCCAGTGTTAGCTGATCAACAGAACTGGCAGCAACAACTGAACAACATAGAGTCCAAGATGGAATCCAAGATGGACGCCAAGTTAGCAGACCTTAGGTTCGAGTTGAATTCTAAGTTCGACATGTTGCTCCAGAAGTTAGATATGGTTATCATTCAACCAGAGCAACATTTTCGACCCCGGGGTGCACCCAGAGGGTATGGTAGAGGCTTTAGAGGAGGCCCAGGTAGAGGCGATACTAGGAACAACCAAGGACTAGGTTCCGATAACTAGACTTACCCGCCTGGCCAGGGAGGTTACGATGACAAGTCCCAGAGGCGTGGTAGAGGATCATTTGGTCGAGTCCAAGGTCAACAGAATCACCCAAACTGAACTCCGCTTCTGTAGAAGGTCAGCCAGAAGTGGGTGATATCAAAGGCCAACCCAACCCAGATTTGTTAGAGAGGATAATAGGCCCTGAGAACAAGGCAGATATTTTATTTCATGGTATTAGTACTATTTGTCTTTTAGATAGTGGCAGCATGATTACCACCGTATCTAATACATTTTATCTTTCTTTACCAAATAGGCCGCCTCTTCTCAGCCTAGATAATCTAGGAATTGATGTTTTACTTGCAGATGGATCTTCTTGGAATATACTTGGATACATTGGGACTTGTATTTTAATCCCGTTTTTATCTAATTTTGAACTCAATGTACCAGTGTGTTGTTTCAGATACCGCATCTTATTTAGTTTGTCCTGTCATTATTGGTACAAATAGTATAGGACGGTGTAAGTCAGCTGCTGAAAGAGAAGCACCTGCAACCGAGACACCTGCATCATGGCAGATAGTATTTGACTCTATTGCATGCCAGCCTTGTATGGTACGGTCAACCAACCAAGTAGTCGAGATCGGACCGTACGAGTCCATGACACTTAATGGAATAGCAAGGGCTGTGAGTAACGAAATAGGCAGTGTTGTGACGGAGAATATATAATCCAATAGTGGCTATCTAATAAGACCATATGTTGTGAAGTTGCCACAAACTGGAAATTGTGCGAAGGTGCCAGTTCATTTATGTAACATGACTGCAAAGTCAATATTCATGAAACCAAGATCTAATTTGTGCCAGATCAATGAAGTTAAGATTTTGGACAACTTAGCTTCTGAACTACGACAGTGACTGAGGACAAACAACCATCAGATGACAATTACGGACTTAAGATTGAAGAAGCCAATCTTACTCCAGATCAGCTATTTCGACTACGCCAAGTATTAGGCAACTGGAAGAGTATATTTTCTACGGGAGTTACCGATATTGATCATACTAATCTTGTAAAACATAAGATTATAATGATAACACACCTTTCAAGCAACCTTGCAGGAAAATACCGCCTGCAATGTATGAAGAGGTGCGGCAACATTTGAAAGAGATGCTTGAATGTGGTGCTATACGAGATTCCGACAGTCCCTATTCTTCAAACGTGGTTCTTGTTCGCAAGAAAGATGGCTCTTTACGCTTTTGCCTAGACTTTAGGATGTTGAACTTGCCGGTTCTCAGTTGGCCACTGAAGACATAGCGCTAACCGACAACTTTCGCCAGGTGGATCTGAGACGAGAGCAAGCCAAGGACACAATTATAGCCAGGGTGATGGAACTCCTGAGATGCAATTCTCGAGGGGAGGAGAAGGAGAGTTTACCAGTACAGAAGCTCCTTAGTGAATGGAGAAGGCTCTACATAGAGGACGGAGTTCTGTACAGAACTGCATCTCAGGATGGTCGGGATGTAGAACAAGTCGTCATTCCAGAAGCCTACAGGACAATCGCCTTCAAAGGGATTCATGACGATATGGGGCACCCTGGGAAAGACAAGACATTGTGGCTGGCTCGACAAAGGTTTTAATGGCCTGGATTAGAAAACGACATCACCAGAAGGATAGAAAACTGCAAGAGGTGCATCTGTAGGAAGACACCAATGAAACCGGTCGTGGAGCTTGTACCCATTTTAACTTCAAGGCCTATGCAGCTGGTCCGCATGGACTTTCTATCCTTGTAGACGTCCATGGGGGGTTACGAGGATGTGCTGGTCATCACTGACCATTTCACCAGATATGCCAAGGCAATCCCTTGCAGAAATCAGACGGCAAATACAACAGCCAAGACGTTGTACGAGAACTACATAATTCATAATTCCTTCCCAGAGCAACTTCATAGCGACCAAGGCCGAAACTTTGAGTCAAAGGTCATTAAAGAGCTATTCAAGTTAGCGGATGTAAGGAAAAGTCGAACAACGCCATACCATCCGATGGGGAATGGAAGTGCCGAAAGGTACAACCGGACTCTTCTTAAGTTGCTGGGAACACTACGAGAGGACCAGAAGAGTAACTGGAAGACATATATCCCTTCTCTGGTTCAAGCATACAATTCCACTAGGAATGAGGCTACTGAATACTCACCACTCTTCCTGATGTTTGGGTGGCACCCACGCCTGTCCATAGAAACCTATCTTGGAACAGGACCAGGAAGTGAGGAAACCAAGTCCCAAGCAACCTACATCTCCAAACTTAGGAACAAGATGAAGTATGCATACAAAGTCTCAGGAGATGTAACAAAGAAGAAAGCCGACATAAACAAGCGAAACTACGACAAACATATTACAGGGAACAAGCTTCAGATTGGGGATATTGTGCCAGTAAGGAAAGTACATCTCTATGGCAGACAGAAGCTTGCAAATAAGTGGGAGAGAGACCCATATGTAATTCTTGACATTCCAGACACCGATGTGCCTGTCTTCAGAGTCCAGTTAGAGACTGGCAAAGGTCCTGCCAGAACCCTGCACAGGAACCTTCTTCTGCCCTTCGTGTCGATTCAACCGACAGAACCCATAGAAACGACAGCTACTCTTCATCGCAAGAAGGAGACAAAACCAGCTGCACGCCCTAGGGTTGAGACTGTTTCGGGATCGGAATCGATCACGTCAGAAGACAGCAGTGACAGCCAACCGTATATCGTGCCCCAAAGATGACATTCTTGGAGGATGGCACGTCGACAACCTGTGGTCAGAACCCCTCCCGATAGAAACCGACTTCAAGCCCGTCAAATGGAGGCGGTACCATTAGGTCAGAGGTAACCAGCAATAGGGAGCCGTTGGACGCAAGTCGAAACACTTCCGGTAAAAGAACTGTGGATTCCACGGCTAGCAGGATTTCTTTAGTTGCTGACCGAACCCTAGATGTTGGTAGTCCAACCACTGGCGTTTCAGGGACTGCAGTGAAACAGTTCTTATTGGAGAACCAGGGTCATCATCGGAATGACAATTTCCGAAATCAGGGTGATCAGCCGCGGGCAACCACAGTCGCGGATAGCAGGCGGTCACCTAGCGACCCAGTTCCCATACCAAGAATCAGCCCAAGGAGACCAGTTAGGCAGAGATGACCACCCGACCGATTTGGAGAATGGGCATTGTAACATATCTAAGAATTTCTATTATTTTTCAGATTCCATTTCCCTCCAGGGTGGCCCGTTCCATTAAAACAATTATATGTTACGTGTAGACAGAATATAATATGTTCTGTTATTTCTTTTCGGTTAGCTTTAGTCATTGTGAATTGTAGAAGCGATAAAGATACCGATTAATGAAATACATATTTTATTTTGCTCGTTAATTCAAAACCTTGTAGTCTTTCAGAGCAAAGCAGAATAAATTCTCATTTATTTTGTAGGTGTTCTTAATATCCTTATTGTCATTTGTAACTTTGTTTTATTTTTCTTAATACTTTTAGGGCACTTACTACTCTGTGTTATTAGGTAATAAGACAATATGAGTTGCTCCCCTCAACAAGGATTGATGAGACCACGGTGTTACGAGTTTCCCTTGGAGAAGCAACAATTTCATTATATTCATTGTATCAGTCCATAGGGATTACCATGGAATACACTGGAAATACCAGGAGGTATTTCAACACAGTGGGGGAAAGTGTAACAGAGTGGTTATCAAGGGTTTTGATGATAAGATCAATTGTTTTAATTATATGTATATGCTAAGCTGGCAAGCGCTCGTACTAACTGTTTCGTGGTGTACTATGTTGCGTACTGTGTTGTCTCTGTATTTATTGTGTCGATATTGTGTGAGTGAATGGTTTAGCATGCTTATCGAGGGATGAGAAGTTCTCACTGCATGCACGGGGTTGACAGCCGATAACCCCTTATTGGCGCTAATATTACTAACTCCCGCCTTCCTATCTCTACATGCGAGGCATTCTACATCTAGCTTTCTGAGGGTAAGGTCGCGAGACCAAACTTAGCTATAGTTTTATAGTTTGTAGATAGGCTAGATAGGCTTTGCCGTATTATATAAGCTCTTATCTTTGAGCATATTTATTGAGAAACGCATATTATGGAAGCGATTCTGGTAAGACTGTTTTAAGTGTTTTTATAGTATACATGTACATCGTGAAATGTTGCATTTGTTGAATTGAGCCGTTTAGCTTACCTGATAGATTTTCACGTCCGAACGCAATGGCATCGTAGGTCCGCACTGTACTGCAAAGAAGGACTTGACAATACAATGAAAGAGACAAAAAACAACAGAAAGGGTGGTGAAGACAGGGTTCTGACCACAGGTTGTCGACGACGTGCCATCCTCAAAGAATGTCTTCTTTGGGGCACGATATACGGTTGGCTGTCAATGCTGTCTTCTGACGTGCTCGATTCCGATCCCGAAACAGTCTCAACCCTAGGGCGTGTAGCTGGTTTTGTCTCCTTCTTGCGATGAAGAGTAGCTGTCGTTTCTATGGGTTCTGTCGGTGGAATCGACACGAAGGGCAAAAGAAGGTTCCTGTGCAGGGTACTGGCAGGACCTTCGCCAGTTTCTAACTGGACTCTGAAGACAGGCACATAGCTGTCTGGAATGTCCAGAATTACATATGGGTCTCTCTCCCACTTATTTGCAAGCTTCTGTCTGCCATAGAGATGTACTTTCCTTACTAGCACTACATCCCCAATCTCAACCTTGTTCTCTGTAATCCGTTTGTCGTAGTTTCGCTTGTTTATGTCGGCTTTCTTCTTTGCTACATCTCCTGAGACTTTGTAGGCATACTTCATCTTGTTCCTAAGTTTGGAGATGTAGGTTGCTGGGGACTTGGCTTCCTCACTTCCTGGTCTTGTTCCAAGATATGTGTCTATGGACAGGCGTGGGTGCCACCCAAACATCAGGAAGTGTGGTGAGTAACCAGTAGCCTCATTCCTAGTGGAATTGTATGCTTGAACCGGAGAAGGGATATATGTCTTCCAGTTACTCTTCTGGTCCTCTCGTAGTGTTCCCAGCAACTTAAGAGGAGTCCGGTTGTACCTTTCGGCACTTCCATTCCCCATCGGATAGTATGGCGTTGTTCGACTTTTCCTTACATCCGCTAACTTGCATAGCTCTTTAATGACCTTTGACTCAAAGTTTCGGCCTTGGTCGCTATAAAGTTACTCTGGGAAGGTCCTTGTTTAGCTGAAAAAGAAATGCCAAATTCTTCACTTTGGGCACTCTAGCAACTTCATTTATTATTTGATTTTTTCCCAAACTGGCACAGATTATTAATATCAATGACATCTCGGTCGAGCTCGAAAACCAGCCAGATCGAACGAATAACACCTGAGTTACGGTCCTTGTTAAGCTGAAAAAGAATTCCAGATTCTGCCTATGTGAGCACTCTAGCACCTTCTTTTATTATTTGAGTTTCCCAAACTGGCACAAATTATTAATATCAATGAGAGATCGGACGAGTTCGAAAACAAGCCAGATCGAACCAGTAACATCAACCAGAGTTACGATCCGTACTTAGCTGAAAATGAAAGCCAGATTCTGACCTGTGAGCACTTAGCACCTTCATTTATTATTTGAGTTTGTCCAAACTGGCTCAGATTATTAATATCAATGACAACTTGGACGAGATCGAACCAGTAACACCAACCAGAGTTACGGTCCTTGTTTATCTGAAAAGGAAAAGCCAGATTCTGCCCTGTGAGCACTGTAGCACCATCATTTATTATATGAGTTGTCCCAAACTGGCGGAGCATATTAATATCAATGACAGCTCGGACGCGTTCGAAAACCAGCCAGATCGAACCAGTACCACCATTGTTTATCTGAAACAGAAAAGCCAGATTCTGCCCTGTGAGCAATCTAGCACCATAATGTATTATTTGAGTTTTAACGTTAACACTATCCTGCTAAGCGGTACTACAATAGCCTTTGCATCCAGTGTAAACCCAGATCAGCCAGCAGTGACAAGGGTTTACTACACTGTCCGGCTGCTCATCAGTCATTTCCATAAAAACGCTTTGTATCACAAATTCAAAGAAAGGACAGTGCATTGTGCATTCATAGCAAGATGAGGGTTAAATACAATGTTAATTATGGTAAATTGATAATGATGAACAAAAGCCTTGTATACATGCACTAGAGGAAGGAAGACATTTATACATTTATTCTACCACCCAGAGGAGTAATGATGATAATAATGAATCAATTATCAGGTGATTTTTTCATTAATACAGGACTGCTGTGTTAACCTAGTTATGGTCGCTGTAACCATCCATTCACAAATTTGAGTTCGTTCTGCAGTATTTAATGTTTCAATGACACTTGGGGTGGGGATAATCATTGATTAATACGTTTTATTTATGGACGGGGTGGGGTGTGGGGTGTGGGGGATAATCAATGAGATTAATAAGGAGGGAGGGATAATCAATGAGATTAATACGTTTTATTTATGGGCAGTGTCCCTTTAATACTGAAAATTTTAATCAGTCTCATTACTGAGTATTTACTCAATACAAATAAGATGATTTCAACAGTAGTACAATTTGTTTTTATATTTATCTAAATCAAAAAAAGTTTGTATCTATGCATGCTGATCTGCTGCATTCTCATCAAAAACATGGCCAGATTAAAATTGGAAGTAATTAGTGTGTAATTGGTTCTGTCTGATACTGTTGCCATGAACTTTAGATAAACAGCATGTGTTTATTGTTACAGCATGTGACTATGTATTACTGTTTATATTTAATTACATCTGGTACAATATATACACATTGGAAAAGTTAAAGTTTAATCACTGTCTCCTCACATATTATTTTATGCTGGCTTTCTTTTTGCAGAAATTGTTTGCTCTGGTATTTCAACATGTTGGGTATTCAAAGGAGTGATGTTTTCTGGGGTAATCTGTATTTCGACATTTAGTGTTTCTTGCAAGCACGCATTAGTTTTCAGAAGGTTGCGTCTGTTTCGTCTGTTTCGTAGCACCATCCGAATTATGTTTCAAGTATGATATATTTTTACATTTGTCAACAACAACCTGTTTCCAGGTCCAGTCATATTGTTGGATTCGTGCTGCTCGCCTATATTTAGTGGTGGTAATGGTTTTGTATTTCTATCATAATATTTTTCATATCTTGTAGTTTTTCTTTTACAATTTTGGGAGAAATTTGGAAGGGAAACACATTTTCTTTTGATGTTGGGAGAATATATTTCAGATGCCTACCCATTAGAAGTTCTGAGGGTGAGAAACTAATATCTAAGGGTGTGGTCCTATACTTTAATAATCCTATCAGTGGGTCTTTCTTAGCAGCCTTTGCTTTAGTGAAAAGACCTTTGCATATTTTCACATAGGCTTCAGAAAACCCATTTCCAACACTGTGCTGTGGACTTGAAGTGCTATGTTTTAAAATCCAACTCTTTAGCAAAATTGTCAAATTCTTCAAATGTAAAACAAGGGCCATTATCCGAGATAGTTTTGTGGTTGACTGTCGTCCTTGAATGCTGCTTTCCCTGTCCGATAGTTTTATCCTTTTTCATAGCAAAGAATTTGCCTCAAACGGCTTATCGACGAGTCGACGAGTCTACCAATCGGCAATAGAACTATATAGGAGATATTTAAGTACTAATTTACTTACAAATTAATTGCAGAAAATCTAGCAAATAGCCTACACAAGTTCAATTATTCCTCTTTGTACTCATATTTTTAAATTTAAAAGATGTTGGTCCTTTTTTAAAGTTAAAATGTGTCACGAAACTTTGCCAGTGTCTTTATATCAATGAAAGCTCATACAAGTTCGAACACCAGCCAGATCGGAATAATTTCACCGGAGTTATGGCCCTTGTTTTGCTGAAAAAATGCTGAACACTCTAGCACCTTCATTTATTATTTGATATTTACCAAACTTGCAAAGATTGTTAATATCAATGAAAGCTCACAAAAGTTCGAAAACCAGCTAGATCGGACCATTAACAGCCGAGTTATTGCCTTGATTTAGTGAATAAAACCTGCATTTGTATACAGAATCTACTGATATTACTACTATTTAATTACTGGGTACGGGTCTTTGAATTTTTGGAGTATTATTGTAAAATAAACATTATACAGCAGTTATATATTTTGATTTTATATCCATTGTCTTATGATATGAATATTATTTCAAGTTGAATTTTGACAGGAACGGATTTTTTGAGACATTTTATCATCTTTTGATAGTTTTACTGGGAATTTTTGAAATATTTTAAAAATCATACATCAATCAGCAATTTTCTTCACATGTTTTGACTTCATATAAATTGAAAATTATTTCATCTCTGTTCATGAATTATATATATAAAAATCGAACAGGAAAAGCAGCATTAAAGGACGACAGTCAACCACAAACACACACAGAACAAAGAACAAATTTAAAGATGAATAAAATACCAAATAAGACATCACAAACACAAAAGGGTTGACAATAGGGCTCCCGCCTTGGAACGGTCAGTGGCAAAAAAGGCCGCTGGGGGGTATAAACCAGGTTCTAGAGTGCACCAAACCTCACACTTACCCTACATGTGCTGCCACAAATCTTCAGAAAAGTGGAGTGTTTGGGTTAGGGGTTCATGTATATTCTAAGAAATAAAGATTATCATGAATGGGTGCACCATTTAAAAACATAAACACTGAGATGAAAACATATTGTATTCGTTCACCCAATTTCCATATATTTTGACAGAACATTGCCTGAAAAATGTCACAAATAGATCTATAATGTGTAATAAAACCAAACTGGCACGTGTAATTAGTGAAAATATAATTTTTACAAAAATAAAGGAAAGTTATTTACTGGCCGCCATTATTATGCAACTACCCAAGGCCAAACACTTCGACACTTCCTGTACTGCAATGGGTGTGCTATACCTGTAAGGTTCTAAAGCCCATTTTCGAAATAGGGGAAGACGTGCAATTCCTCTGACATCACATGGATTGCATCACTACATGAACTGCATACAGTGTCTATATTGTTGTTTTGTAGTATTTTTATTTAAGGAGTATCCTTGTATATATGCGGCGTATGCAAAGTTATGTCTTGCCCTATACCCTATATGGTCAAGTGAACCGTTATTATGAGTAGTAGAAAATAAAGCATACACAAATGTAACGATCTCAAGTGTATTAAATTTTGTTCAATGACGTAATGCGTCTGTTATAAAAATGATTTACGTCATTTTATGGTATTAGTTAATATACGCTTATTAGTGTATACTTATTTTTACATGGATCATAACGAAAGATCTCTGAACTTATTTTAATCACTCTCGATGTATTGCTGGGTAAAACCAGTATAAGCAAATGCAGATAAAGTGTCTTACTCAGCTACACAACACATATGGTCATGGCGGGGATCGAACCCAGGACTTTTTGATCATGGGTCCAATGCTCTTTCACTAGACAACAGCCCCCTTATAAGAATGGACGCAAATGATATTATAGTCGTGCTTAGCGGGTTAAGGGTTAACACAACTTTAAAATATGAGAACGGTCAAAATGATTATTATTTCATTTTTGTTTTCAAATGCAGTTAAATAACTGATCTAATTGATTAAGAGTTCATTTATTTCAATACATTATTTATGGAATAGAACATTTGATTTGTCCCTTTCTTAGTGAAACTCAAGAAAAAGTGATACCATTCCATAAAGATTTACTACTGACACAAATGCTATTTTCGATTTCTACTCCAGTCAGATCTAATTCATTATGAGACTACAATATTCAACGTATATGCTCGTATGTAGATTATAGTTTGATAACTAGTTATTAGTCTTGTTTTGAAATCAAAGCAAATTACATTAGCTAATTATGTAGATTAAATATCTTATACATTTATATACTAAACACATATGCGCGTATATTTACTTGGTTTTTCTTCATTAATATATTGAAGATTCACAATAAGTATTCACGAATCTGTAAATATTAAACACATGTGCATGCTTTGATGAATTTGTTGATTATACCATTGTTTGTGTTTGTCTTCGAGAAAAACCGCGATTGAATTAAAATGAATTAATTTGATTTTTATAGTCACACCAACAGTTAAGGCGATTATGGCGACTTCCATTGGTTGAGCATTAGTGGAGAAAGACCCCAGGTGCACCCCCAGGCAATTTTCGTGCACCGGCGGACAAATGGGTACAACCTTCGTCGTTCCGCAAGCTAGCTGGATAGCTTCCTCACATAAAGATTCCTAGTCTGATGAGGGTTCGAACCATTATCAATGGCGACAAATCATGAAAATATAATTTTAAACACGTATACATCAGGAAACGACTCTTACCACTCGGCCACGGACGTGGTTGAAACTAACTCAGGTACATTCTTTTAAGACGTTTCTTACTTTGGTTCATATTCTCTGAATCTGAAAGGTGAGAATACAGTTTTGTAATTATTTCAGTCGCTGATTTACATACTATTTTTAAACAGTCTTGAAAGCACTCTATGCTTTCACGACTTGCCTCTATGTCCATTTCGTCACTAAAGTTGATCGACGACGAAGCGGACGAAATTGTCATTCGTACTGATCCCTTGTAAAACACTGCTGCCATAATTCAAAGCTACACACAACATGTTCTCCGATCCCATATTGACAAGGAGTCTGATTACATCAACATTTTTTAAAAACTCTATATCTTAATAAGGGTATTGATTTCATTGACATGCCTAGTATTTTTCGAGATAATCATGTAGTTGATTCTATCTCTAAATATTTAAAAAAATCCGAAAGTCCTGTAATTTGTTATAAGTATAAAAAACCTATTAGAAATATTATTTTCAACTACAACAAACTAGTTTCTGAACTTGATATAGTAAATAACACTTTCAAGGAATGTCAGTGTAACCCATCACAATTTTACTATGCTCCAGCAGGCCATGTCATCACTGGTAATTTTGACATTGTTGATATATGTATTCGGCATTTGTTTGCTAAATGTCCTGAGAATAGATTACCTTCAACTATCGATTTTAATGCCTGTCGTGTCAGATCGCCCAATCCATTGAATATTATATTGTTGAGTTGAAACAAATTCACAATATCCATGATATATTCATGTTACACGTAAAAGGATGCACATTTTAAGTGGCCACAAGAGAGGCCGTGAAATAAGTTTAGTTTTGTGCTGGCATGTAAACGTATAGGTCTATCTTCCTTAAACGGCAAAAATGGTGTAACGGGCCTCTCGTGTAGATTTTAATACTGCGAATTTAGCCACGTATGTCACGGACTGAACGGGGGAAATAATGGTTTGGGCGTAACGTTTGCTATAAAACCCATTGTCTTCTAGTTTTGGCCGGGATTGCTTGATAGTTGCATTGTTTGGAACAGAAGTTGGACGGCGAAATTCACAGGCAATATGTTTTCAGTATTTATTTTATTAGTTTTTATCGTACATTTGTATTCAGTGGGCGGCGCCATCTTTGTTGGCGGTTACGACATCCGGTTAGCTTTGATGTTTCTCAAACATTAACTTTAGACTAGCATATGATTTTGAAGTTACTTTATTAGATGTAATTATTGTAATTGATCATATATATTAAACTTGTGATTCGTGAATATGATTTTTATATTAATATAGTGATTTAGTTATTACGATGATAATGTTCACTGTGATCTTTTGGCATAGAGGTCCTATTGACTTAGTGTAGTGGGACATGTTTGTATTGTATTTTGTACACTATATAGTGTTATAGTTATAGTGAATTGTTGATCATGGCTACCTCATCGGGAACACAGGGTGATCCAATTACACCGGTTAAGGGTGGAGACATTAAGATGCCATCTGAGGAAGAGATGCTCAAGTGTTTAGCGGCAAAGTATAGTTTTACGCCTAAGCCACTGCAGAGAACGTCAACTAGGAAGAGCGTGGCGGAGATGATGGGTGCGACACCCAAGACACCCAGGAATCCTCCAGTACCCCCAAGTCGCATCTCTAATGAGAGAGGCGTCTATCTCTTCCAGCCTACAAACTGCTAGCTCTCATGCAGCGCCGTTGTACCCAGTCCCTGTGCCTAAGATACCATTGTTTTCAGGTGACGAGCCACAACCGAAGAATGAGGTCAGCTATCCAGATTGGTTATATGAGATCAGGTGTTTGATCAAGGACCCAGAGATAGGGGAAAGCCATGTTTTACAGGCGATAAGAAGATCTTCACGTGGTACAGCCCGTAAGATCATTTCTCAACTTGTAAAGGTGGACGCCTTGGTTGAGAAATTGAATGCGAGCTTCAGCGAGGTTGGCAAGAAAGGCACTACCATGCAAGAGTTCTTTAACTCAAAGCAACGCCCTGGTAAGAGCATTACAGCTTTTGGATGTCGGCTGGAATCTGTGATACAAACTGCCTTCGAAGAAAGATACCTACCCAGAAACTCCAAGAATGAGTTGATGTGTGAGCGGCTATGGTCCGGACTACACTCAACCACCGTGAAGACGCAGACTAGACACAAGGTCGACACCATCCAGTATTACAACACACTGCTGAAGATAATCCGAGAAGTTGACAAGGAGCTGAAGCTAAAAGAGCCAGATCCAGCCCTGCCTTCCAAGAAGCCGCAACACAACCCAGTGTTAGCTGATCAACAGAACTGGCAGCAACAACTGAACAGCATAGAGTCCAAGATAGAGTCCAAGATGGAATCCAAGATGGACGCCAAGTTAGCAGACCTTAGGTTCGAGTTGAATTCTAAGTTCGACATGTTGCTCCAGAAGTTAGATATGGTTATCATTCAACCAGAGCAACATTTTCAACCCCGGGGTGCACCCAGAGGGTATGGTAGAGGCTTTAGAGGAGGCCCAGGTAGAGGCGATACTAGGAACAACCAAGGACTAGGTTCCGATAACTAGACTTACCCGCCTGGCCAGGGAGGTTACGATGACAAGTCCCAGAGGCGTGGTAGAGGATCATTTGGTCGAGTCCAAGGTCAACAGAATCACCCAAACAGAACTCCGCTTCTGTAGAAGGTCAGCCAGAAGTGGGTGATATCAAAGGCCAACCCAACCCAGATTTGTTAGAGAGGATAATAGGCCCTGAGAACAAGGCAGATATTTTATTTCATGGTATTAGTACTATTTGTCTTTTAGATAGTGGCAGCATGATTACCACCGTATCTAATACATTTTATCTTTCTTTACCAAATAGGCCGCCTCTTCTCAGCCTAGATAATCTAGGAATTAATGTTTTACTTGCAGATGGATCTTCTTGGAATATACTTGGATACATTGGGACTTGTATTTTAATCCCGTTTTTATCTAATTTTGAACTCAATGTACCAGTGTGTTGTTTCAGATACCGCATCTTATTTAGTTTGTCCTGTCATTA
Source organism: Cyrtodaria siliqua (assembly GCA_037043455.1). Lineage (NCBI taxonomy): Eukaryota > Metazoa > Mollusca > Bivalvia > Adapedonta > Hiatellidae > Cyrtodaria > Cyrtodaria siliqua. Next base: position 91,951 of record JAWPHD010010542.1, read on the forward strand.
TTGGTACAAATAGTATAGGACGGTGTAAGTCAGCTGCTGAAAGAGAAGCACCTGCAACCGAGACACCTGCATCATGGCAGATAGTATTTGACTCTATTGCATGCCAGCCTTGTATGGTACGGTCAACCAACCAAGTAGTCGAGATCGGACCGTACGAGTCCATGACACTTAATGGAATAGCAAGGGCTGTGAGTAACGAAATAGGCAGTGTTGTGACGGAGAATATATAATCCAATAGTGGCTATCTAATAAGACCATATGTTGTGAAGTTGCCACAAACTGGAAATTGTGCGAAGGTGCCAGTTCATTTATGTAACATGACTGCAAAGTCAATATTCATGAAACCAAGATCTAATTTGTGCCAAAATCTAAAGATGGCTCTTTACGCTTTTGCCTAGACTTTAGGATGTTGAACTTGCCGGTTCTCAGTTGGCCACTGAAGACATAGCGCTAACCGACAACTTTCGCCAGGTGGATCTGAGACGAGAGCAAGCCAAGGACACAACTATAGCCAGGGTGATGGAACTCCTGAGATGCAATTCTCGAGGGGAGGAGAAGGAGAGTTTACCAGTACAGAAGCTCCTTAGTGAATGGAGAAGGCTCTACATAGAGGACGGAGTTCTGTACAGAACTGCATCTCAGGATGGTCGGGATGTAGAACAAGTCGTCATTCCAGAAGCCTACAGGACAATCGCCTTCAAAGGGATTCATGACGATATGGGGCACCCTGGGAAAGACAAGACATTGTGGCTGGCTCGACAAAGGTTTTAATGGCCTGGATTAGAAAACGACATCACCAGAAGGATAGAAAACTGCAAGAGGTGCATCTGTAGTAAGACACCAATGAAACCGGTCGTG
>JAWPHD010010543.1:0-17500 GCA_037043455.1 Cyrtodaria siliqua
TACTAATGCTTGAACAATGTAAGTTATGTAGAAAAGCTAACAAAACGCCGCGATTTAAAAAAACAACAACAACAAAACAACAAGATTGCAGTGTGTCCCTTTAATAACAAATATAATCCATAATCACTAACCTGCCATTTTTATTTTATTTCCAAAAGTTTTAACAATTACATATATATATATTAAATTTCGAAATCTCGAAAAACACTCTACCACTTCACAGAAAATCACAACTGACTGTCGTTTTTAACATGTTTACGTATTTTGATAACCTAATACACAGGTTGATATACTAGCCGATATTATCCGTAATTTAATACCCGTTTTTACTTCCTATTGTCACGATATCAATTGAAAAACTTAAACTATAACGTTTCAACGATATTGAAACCGTGTGTACACTGTTTAACAATAACTGGTGTAGTATTGCTGCTGCCGCCAACAACAGAAACATTTTACAACATATGTACACCGTTTTTAAACCTACTGACCGCGAGGTATATATAATTATAACTTACATAGTTTGAGAATACAAACTCTATGTAGACACAATATAAACGGCTTTAACCAGAGGAAGTTAGCTCGTAGTTCGCATTTCGGCGTTCGACATTCGTTCTGTTACGGATTTGTCAGCACGGAGTTCAACATTCATTTGTCAGCAGCGAGTTCGACATTCCCAACTCGGAGTTCAACCTTCAAACCCAAATCGGAGTTTCACATTGCCAGCTCGGAGTTCGACATTCAAACCCAACCCGGAGTTCGACATTTGCAGCTCGGAGTTCAACATTCGAACACAACTCGGAGTTCGAGATTGCTAGCTCGGAGTTCAACATTCAAACCGAACTCTGAGTTCGCTATTCGCAGCTCGGAGTTCAACATTCGAACCCAACTCGGAGTTGGACATTCGCAGCTCGGAGATAAACATTCAAACCCAACTCGGAGTTCAACATTCCCAGTTCGGATTTCGACATTCAAACCAAACACGGAGTTCGACATTCGCATCTTGGAGTTCAACATTCGAACCAAACTCGGAGTTCGACATTCGCAGCTCGGACTTCAACTTTCGAACCAAACTCGGAGTTCGACATTCGCAGCTTGGAGTTCAACATTCGAACCCAACTCGGAGTTCGACATTGCCAGCTCGGAGTTCAACATTCAAACCCAACTCGGAGTTCGGTATTCGCAGCTCGGAGTTCAACATTCGAACCCAACTCGTAGTTTGACATTGTCAGCTCGGAGTTCGACATTCAAACCCAGCCCGGAATTCGACATTCGCAGCTGGGAGTTCAACATTCATTTGTCAGCAGCGAGTTCGACATTCACAACTCGGAGTTCAACCTTCAAACCCAAATCGGAGTTTCACATTGCCAGCTCGGAGTTCGACATTCAAACCCAACCAGGAGTTCGACATTCGCAGCTCGGAGTTCAACATTCGAACACAACTCGGAGTTCGAGATTGCTAGCTCGGAGTTCAACATTCAAACCGAACTCTGAGTTCGCTATTCGCAGCTCGGAGTTCAACATTCGAACCCAACTCGGAGTTGGACATTCGCAGCTCGTAGTTCAACATTCGAACACAACTCGGAGTTCGAGATTGCTAGCTCGGAGTTCAACATTCAAACTGAACTCTGAGTTCGCTATTCGCAGCTCGGAGTTCAACATTCGAAACCAACTCGGAGTTCGACATTCGCAGCTCGGAGTTCAACATTCAAACCCACATCGGAGTCCGATATTCCCAGCTCGGGGTTCGACATTCAAACCAAACTCGGAGTCCGACATTCCCAGCTCGGAGTTCAACATTCGAACCCAACTCGGAGTCCGACATTGCCAGCTCGGAGTTCAACATTCAAACCCAACTCGGAGTTCGGTATTCGCAGCTCGGAGCTCAAAATTAGAACCCAACTCGTAGTTCGACAATCGCAGCTCGGAGTTTAACATTCAAACCCAACTCGGAGTTCAACATTCCCAGCTTGGAGTTCGACATTCAAACCCAACTCGGAGTTCGACATTCGCAGCTCGGAGTTCAATATTCGAAACCAACTTGGAGTTCGACATTCGCAGCTCGGAGTTTAACATTCAAACCCAAATCGGAGTTCGACATTTCCAGCTCGAAGTTCGAAAATCAAACCAAATTCGGAGTTCGACATTCGCAGCTCGGAGTTCAACATTCGAAACCAAACTCGGAGATCGCCAGTCGCAGCTCGGAGTTCAACATTCGAACCCAACTCGGAGTTGGACATTCGCAGCTCGGAGTTCAACATTCAAACCCAACTCGGAGTTCAACATTCCCAGCTCGGAGTTCGACATTCAAAACAAACACGGAGTTCGACATTCGCAGCTTGGAGTTCAACATTCGAACCAAACTCGGAGTTCGACATTCGCAGCTCGGACTTCAACTTTCGAACCAAACTCGGAGTTCGACATTCGCAGCTCGGAGTTCAACATTCGAACCCAACTCGGAGTTCGACATTGCCAGCTCGGAGTTCGACATTCAAACCCAACCCGGAGTTCGACATTCGCAGTTCGGAGTTCAACATTCGAACCCAACTCGGAGTTCGACATTGCCAGCTCGGAGTTCAACATTCAAACCCAACTCGGAGTTCGGTATTCGCAGCACGGAGTTCAACATTCAAACCCAAACCGCAGTTCAACATTCCCAGCTCGGAGTTCAACATTCAAACCCAACTCGGAGTTCAACATTCCTAGCTCGGAGTTCGACATTTAAACCCAACTCGGAGCTCAACATTCGCAGCCCGGAGTTCAACATTCGAACCCAACTCGGAATTCAACATTCCCAGCTCGAGTGCAACATCAAACCCAACTCGGAGTTCAACATTCCCAGCTCGGAGTTCGACATTCAAACCAAACTCTGAGTTCGACATTCGCAGCTCGGAGTTCAACATTCGAACCCAACTCGGAGTTCGACATTCGCAGCACGGAGTTCAACATTCGAACCCAACTCGGAGTTCGACATTGCCAGCTCGAAGTTCGACATTCAATTCCAACACGGAGTTCGACATTCGCGGCTCGGAGTTCAACATTCGAACCCATCTCGGAGTTCGGTATTCGCATCTCGGAGTTCAGCATTCGAACACAACTCGGAGTTCGACATTGCCAGCTCGAAGTTCGACATTCAATTCCAACACGGAGTTCGACATTCCCAGCTCTGAGTTCAACATTCGAACCCAACTCGGAGTTCGGTATTCGCATATCGGAGTTCAGTATTCGAACCCAACTCGGAGTTCGACATTCGCAGCCCGGAGTTCAACATTCAAACCCAACTCGGAGTTCAATTCCCAGCTCGGAGTTCAACATTCAAACCAAACTCGGAGTTTGACAGTCGCAGCTCGGAGTTTAACATTCGAACCCAACTCGGAGTTCGACATTGCCAGCTCGGAGTTCAACATTCAATCTCAACTCGGTGTTCAACATTCCCAGCTAGGAGTTCGGCATTCAAACACAACCCGGAGTTCGACATTCGCAGCTCGGAGTTCAACATTCGAACCCAACTCGGAGTTCGACATTCGCAGCTCGGAGATCAACATTCAAACCCAACTCGGAGTTCGTTATTCGCAGCTCGGAGTTCAACATTCGAACCCAGCTCGGAGTTCGACATTCGCAGCTCGGAGTTCAACATTCGAACCCAACTCGGAGTTCGACATTGCCAGCTCGGAGTTCAACATTCAAACTCAACTCGGAGTTCGATATTCGCAGCTCGGAGTTCAACATTAGAACCCAACTCGAAGTTCGACATTCGCAGCTCGGAATCGAACATTCAAACCCAACTCGGATTTCGACATTGCCAGCTCGGAGTTCAACATTCGAACCTAACTCAGAATTCGGTATTCGCATCTCGGAGTTCAGCATTCGAACCCAACTCGGAGTTCGACATTCACAGCCCGGAGTTCAACATTTAAACCCAACTCGGTGTTCAATTCCGAGCTCGGAGTTCGACATTCAAACCAAACACGGAGTTTGACAGTCGCAGATCGGAGTTTAACATTCGAACCCAACTCGGAGTTCGACATTGCCAGCTCAGAGTTCAACATTCAAACCCAACTCGGTGTTAAACATTCCCAGCTCGGAGTTCGACATTCAAACCAAACTCGGAGATCGACATTTGCAGCTCGGAGTTCAACATTGGAACCCAACTCGGAGTTCGACATTCGCAGCTAGGAGTTCAACATTCGAACCAACTCGGAGTTCGACATTGCCAGCTCGGAGTTCGACTTTCAAACCCAACCCGGAGTTCGATATTCACAGCTCAGAGTTCAACATTCGAACCCAACTCGGAGTTCGACATTGCCAGCTCAGAATTCAACATTCAAACCGAACTCGGAGTTCGGTATTCGCAGCACGGAGTTGAACATTCGAACCCAACTCGGAGTTCGACATTCACAGCTCGGAGTTCAACATTCAAACCCAATTCGATATTCAACATTCCCAGCTCAGAGTTTGACATTCAAACCCAACTCGGAGTTCGACATTGCCAGCTCCGAGTCCAACATTCAAACCCAACTCTGAGTTCGGTATTCGCAGCTCGGTGTTCAACATTCGAACCCAACTCGAAGTTCGACATTGCCAGCTCGGAGTTCGACATTTAAACCCAACCCGGAGTTCGACATTCGCAGCTCGAAATTCAACATTCGAACTCAACTCGTAGTTCCATCCATCCACCCGTCGGTCCGTCCGTCCGTTCATCCATCCATCCATCCATCCATCCATCCATCCATCCATCCATCCATCCATCCATCCATCCATCCATCCATCCATCCATCCATCCATCCATCCATCCATCCATCCATCCATCCATCCATCCATCCATCCATCCATCCATCCATCCATCCATCCATCCATCCATCCATCCATTCATTCATTCATTCGGGAACCATTTCTCTCCCGAAGGAGATATTTCCCGTATCTCAAATAACTGGTTATAGCTTTTTTATTCCCAGTATTTCCTATACAAATCACAGACAAATATGAACATAGGGAAAGCTCACACGAGTGGTCAGAATGGCAACCAGGGACGAGGGTCTGCCGAGTTCCTGATCTCGAAACCGGAGTTCGATATTCACAGCTCGGAGTTGAACATTCGAACCCAACTCGGAGTTCGACATTGCCAGGTCAGAATTCAACATTCAAACCCAACTCAGAGTTCGGTATTCACAGCTCGGAGTTCAACATTCGAACCCAACTCGGAGTTCAACATTCCCAGCTCGAGTTCAACATCAAACCCAACTCGGAGTTCAACATTCCCAACTCGGAGTTCGACATTCGCAGCACGGAGTTCAACATTCGAACCCAACTCGGAGTTCGACATTGCCAGTTCGAAGTTCGACATTCAATTCCAACACGGAGTTCGACAATCGCGGCTCGGAGTTCAACATTCGAACCCAACTCGGAGTTCGACATTCGCAGCTCGGAGATCAACATTCAAACCCAACTCGGAGTTCGTTATTCGCAGCTCGGAGTTCAACTTCGAACCCAGTTCGGAGTTCGACATTCGCAGCTCGGAGTTCAACATTCGAACCCAACTCGGAGTTCGACATTGCCAGCTCGGAGTTCAACATTCAAACCCAACTCGGAGTTCGATATTCGCAGCTCGGAGTTCAACATTCGAACCCAACTCGGAGTTCGACATTCGCAGCTCGGAGTTCAACATTCAAACCCAACTCGGAGTTCGACATTGCCAGCTCGGAGTTCAACATTCGAACCCAACTCAGAATTCGGTATTCGCATCTCGGAGTTCAGCATTCGAACCCAACTCGGAGTTCGACATTCACAGCCCGGAGTTCAACATTTAAACCCAACTCGGTGTTCAATTCCGAGCTCGGAGTTCGACATTCAAACCAAACTCGGAGTTTGACATTCGCAGATCGGAGTTTAACATTCGAACCCAACTCGGAGTTCGACATTGCCAGCTCAGAGTTCAACATTCAAACCCAACTCGGTGTTCAACATTCCCAGCTCGGAGTTCGACATTCAAACCAAACTCGGAGATCGACAGTTGCAGCTCGGAGTTCAACATTGAAACCCAACTCGGAGTTCGACATTGCCAGCTCGAAGTTCGACATTCAATTCCAACACGGAGTTCGACATTCGCGGCTCGGAGTTCAACATTCGAACCCATCTCGGAGTTCGGTATTCGCATCTCGGAGTTCAGCATTCGAACACAACTCGGAGTTCGACATTGCCAGCTCGAAGTTCGACATTCAATTCCAACACGGAGTTCGTCATTCCCAGCTCGGAGTTCAACATTCGAACCCAACTCGGAGTTCGGTATTCGCATATCGGAGTTCAGTATTCGAACCCGACTCGGAGTTCGACATTCGCAACCCGGTGTTCAACATTCAAACCCAACTCGGAGTTCAATTTCTAGCTCGGAGTTCGACATTCAAACCAAACTCGGAGTTTGACAGTCACAGCTTGGAGTTTAACATTCCAACCCAACTCGGAGTTCGACATTGCCAGCTCGGAGTTCAACATTCAATCTCAACTCGGTGTTCAACATTCCCAGCTAGGAGTTCGGCATTCATACCCAACCCGGAGTTCGACATTCGCAGCTCGGAGTTCAACATTCGAACCCAACTCGGAGTTCGACATTCGCAGCTCGGAGATCAACATTCAAACCCAACTTGGAGTTCGTTATTCGCAGCTCGGAGTTCAACATTCGAACCCAGCTCGGAGTTCGACATCGACATTCGCAGCTCGGAGTTCAACATTCGAAACCAACTCGGAGTTCGACATTGCCAGCTCGGAGTTCAACATTCAAACCCAACTCGGAGTTCGATATTCGCAGCTAGGAGTTCAACATTCGAACCCAACTCGGAGTTCGACATTCGCAGCTCGGAGTTCAACATTCAAACCCAACTCGAAGTTCGACATTGCCAGCTCGGAGTTCAACATTCGAACCCAACTCAGAATTCGGTATACGCATCTCGGAGTTCAGCATTCGAACCCAACTCGGAGTTCGACATTCGCAGCCCGGAGTTCAACATTTAAACCCAACTCGGTGTTCAATTCCGAGCTCGGAGTTCGACATTCAAACCAAACTCGGAGTTTGACATTCGCAGATCGGAGTTTAACATTCGAACCCAACTCGGAGTTCTACATTGCCAGCTCAGAGTTCAACATTCAAACCCAACTCGGTGTTCAACATTCCCAGCTCGGAGTTCGACATTCAAACCAAACTCGGAGATCGACAGTTGCAGCTCGGAGTACAACATTGGAACCCAACTCGGTGTTCGACATTCGCAGCTCTGAGTTCAACATTCGAACCAACTCGGAGTTCGACATTGCCAGCTCGAGTTCCACTTTCAAACCCAACTCGGAGTTCGATATTCACAGCTCAGAGTTCAACATTCGAACCCAACTCGGAGTTCGACATTGCCAGCTCAGAATTCAACATTCAAACCGAACTCGGAGTTCGGTATTCGCAGCACGGAGTTGAACATTCGAACCCAACTCGGAGTTCGACATTCACAGCTCGGAGTTCAACATTCAAACCCAACTCGGAATTCAACATTCCCAGCTCGGAGTTTGACATTCAAACCGAACTCGGAGTTCGACATTGCCAGCTCGGAGTTCAACATTCAAACCCAACTCGGAGTTCGCTATTCGCAGCTCGGTGTTCAACATTCGAACCCAACTCGGAGTTCGACATTGCCAGCTCGGAGTTCAACATTCAAACCCAACTCGGAGTTCGGTATTCGCAGCTCGGTGTTCAACATTCGAACCCAACTCGGAGTTCGACATTGCCAGCTCGGAGTTCGACATTCAAACCCAACCCGGAGTTCGACATTCGCAGCTCGAAATTCAACATTCGAACTCAACTCGTAGATCCATCCATCCATCCGTCCGTCCGTCCATCCGTCCGTTCATCCATCCATCCATCCATCCATACATTCATTCATTCGGGAACCATTTCTCTCCCGAAGGAAATATTTCCCGTATCTCAAATCACTGGTTATAGCTTTTTTATTCCCAGTATTTCCTATACAAATCACAGACAAATATGAACATAGGGAAAGCTCACACGAGTGGTCAGAATGGCAACCAGGGACGAGGGTCTGCCGAGTTCCTGATCTCGAAACCGGAGTTCGATATTCACAGCTCGGAGTTGAACATTCGAACCCAACTCGGAGTTCGACATTGCCAGGTCAGAATTCAACATTCAAACCCAACTCGGAGTTCGGTATTCGCAGCTCGGAGTTGAACATTCGAACCCAACTCGGAGTTCGACATTCACAGCTCGGAGTTGAACATTCAAACCCAACTCGGAATTCAACATTCCCAGCTCGGAGTTTGACATTCAAACCCAACTCGGATTTCGACATTGCCAGCTCGGAGTTCAACATTCAAACCCAACTCGGAGTTCGGTATTCGCAGCTCGGTGTTCAACATTCGAACCCAACTCGGAGTTCGACATTGCCAGCTCGGAGTGCAACATTCAAATCCAACTCGGAGTTCGACATTCGCAGCTCGGAATTCAACATTCGATCTCAACTCGTAGTTCCATCCATCCATCCGTCCGTCCGTCCGTCCGTTCATCCATCCATCCATCCATCCATTCATTCATTCGGGAACCATTTCTCTACCGAAGGAGATATTTCCCGTATCAAATCACTTGTTATAGCTTTTTTATTCCCAGTATTTCCTATACAAATCACAGAGAAATATGAATATAGGGAAAGCTCACACGAGTGGTCAGAATAGCAGCCAGGGACGAGGCTCTGCCGAGTTCCTGATCTCGAAGGTGAGATTTCCCTATCTCACGTGGATAACTCTATCGAATGAAATAAGATAATATGCACGTATATGAGGGAACATTGGGACATATAATGTATGTAAAAATGGTACGTGGGCATCCTATGTAAAGATATAAAAGGTACGGGGACATACAAATGATACGGGGGAATATTGTGTATTAAAATATATGATATATAGAGTATGTAGATATACTATGTAAACATATAAAGGGTACGGTAACATAATATGAAGGATATGGAGAATGCGTAGGCATATTACGAAAGCATTTAGAGAGTACTTGGACATATTATGTAAGGATATAAGCGGTATATATTCATGGGGTTATAATATATAAGTATATAGCGAGTACGGGGACATATTATGTAAAGATATAGAGGGTATGGGACATATTATGCAAGGACTTATAGCGTATGGGGATATAGTTATTATGTAAGTATAATATCCACATACCCTATATAATATGTTCCCATACCCTCTATATGTAAGGATATATAGGGTAGGGTATGGGGATAACATATATTATAATAAGTATATAGAGAGTGCAGTGACATATTATATAAGGATGGAATGCACAACGTACATAAAGAGTTTTCTCACCCAAATAACCCAGTAGAGTCAATTCGAGTTCTGACTGTTGTCTCCACGCAGTTGCCTAACACAAGAGAGACGTTGGTCTTATTCTGGTCTTCAACTTTAAGTTTTCGAACTATTTAATATGACTTAAGCTACTTGCGAAATATTTTAGTCCCATTTATTATTTTGGGAACTGAAAATGTTTATGATAATTATGATATAATCTCGTTAAAGTGACAAGTGTTTGTGGATATTTAACCTGTGTCATTATGTTGATGGTAATACAATCTCTTGACCCAGATCTTTTCACAATGGGGCTTTCAAAATGCACTAAAAGATATGCATTATTAACGTCGCTCTGCTGATTTAAAGCCAGACATATCAAATTAAATATCTGGTTACGAATTGAATATTTTTACGTTTTCAAAAGATAGTCGGTAAATACAATGTAATGTTATAGAATATAGAGGGTAAAGGACCATGTGTTAATGTTTGGTCGTGGTTGATTTTGAGTTGGGTTTGAATGTTGAACTCCAAGCTGGCAATGTCGAATCCGAGTTCGTTTCGAATGTTGAACTCCGAGCTGCGAATGTCGAACTCCGAGTGGAATTCAAATGTTGAACTCCGAGTTGCGAATGTCGAACTCCGAGCTGGGAATGTTGAACTCTGTGTTGGGTTTGAATGTTGATCTCCGAGCTGCGAATGTCGAACTCCGGATTCGAATGTTGAACTCCGAGCTGCGAATACCGAACTCCGAATTGGGTTTGAATGTTGAAATCCGAGCTGGCAATGCCGAACTTCGTGTTGGGTTTGAATGTTGAACTCCGAACTGGCAATGTTGAACTAGGGGTTGGGTTCGAATGTTGAACTCCGAGCTGCGAATGTCGAATTCCGGGCTGGGTTTGAATGTCGAACTCCGAGCTGGCAATGTCGAACTCCGAGTTGGGTTCGAATGTTGAACTCCGAGCTGGCAATGTCGAACTCCGAGTTGGTTTCGAATACCGAACTCCGAGTTGGGTTTGAATGTTGAACTCCGAGCTGGCAATGTCGAACTACGAGTTGGGTTCGAATGTTGAACTCCGAGCTGCGAATACCGAACTCCAAGTTGGGTTTGAATGTTGAACTCCGAGCTGGCAATGTCGAACTCCGTGTTGGATTCGAATGTTGAACTCCGAGCTGCGAATGTCGAACTCCGAGTTAGGTTCGAATGTTGAACTCCGAGCTGCGAATCAACAGTCAAACCGAAATCGGAGTTCAACATTCCTAGCTCGGAATTCGACATTCAAACCAAACTCGGAGTTCGACATTCAACATTCGAACCCGACTCCGAGTTCGATTCCCAGCTCGGAGTTCAACATTCAAACCGAAATCGACGTTCAACATTCCCATCTCGGAGTTCGACATTCAAACCAAACTGGAGTTCGACATTCGCAGCTCGGAGTTCAACATTCGAACCCAACTCTGTTGAGAAAGCAAACTACAGCTTATGTCATATGAGATTGTTCAGAGAATTCACAAAGTTGTTACTGTCAGTCTGGTTTTTTTTTCATTTTCCCGAAAACTATGATTTTTCACTTACGACGTTATAATTCTAGACCATCGATATATAGATATTATTTAAATGCTGGGATGGATTATAGGGAAATCCTTCAAGAGTGGTATAGACGTTTTTCACGAACGCGCGTATGAGAGTGACTGAAAAAACAAAACACGTATACCATCGAGGGAAGGATAATCCAATAATCAATTCGGGCAGTTAAATAATATTTTATATTACATTTTAAGTCAGTTTACTGACGCCATCACTCAACGTCGCAACGTTAGTTATTACGTCGCAACGTTAGTTATTATTGATGATTAATTTAATATTTAGCGATTATGAATATTCTTGCAGCCATCCACCGTGTAATACGCGGATCCCCGTGAGGTTGCCGGCGTAGAATACAACCACTGCAAACACACAATCACATGCAGAGCTATACGTACGCATGATTCAAAATAAAATTGTTTTAGCTTTACCTACTGACGTATGCATCATATTTTCTGGATTAAATAGGTATTATACTTTAGAAGTTATACTAATATACTGCTAATATGTTGACTTTTAGAATGAAGCAAACAAAAATCAAAGTGTATACTCGCAAATATGATTAACGAAAATAGTCCTACTTTGTTCCATTTACTTCTTTGGGCACTGACGATAACGAACATATTCTTACTTTGTTCCAATTCCTACTTTACGCACGGACTATTCCGGAACTGAACCGCTCATTTTGAGAATTCTGATAATGCCGCGCATTTTAAGAATTCTTACTTTGCGCGGAGCAATTCCGGAATTGTCCATATTCTTATTTTGCGCATAACATATATACATTTTGTTAACAACTGTATTAAAACTCGAATTTGATCAAAACTGTCATAGACACAGGATGCTGTTTCGGTGTTGGGAACTAAACATAAAATTAAAGCATTTAAAACCAAACAAAATCAAAAATAATAATTTTGGTGTTATTTGATGAAAACAAACATATTTTAAGACTAACTACAATACTCTGGGACTTTTTTCCGGAAAGTCTAAAATATGTTTATTTTCAACAAATCATAGGAAAAGAAAGAAGTTTGAATGTTGAACTCCGAGCTGGGAATGTCGAACTCCGAGTTGGGTTTGAATGTTGAACTCCGAGTTGGCAATGTCGAACTCCGTGTTGTGCTTGAATGTTGAACTCCGAGCTGGGCATGTTGACCGCCGAGTTGGGTTTGAATGTTGAACTCCGAGCTGGGACTGTCGAACTCCATGTTGTGATTGAATGTTGAACCCCGAGCTGCGAATGTCGAACTCCGAGTTGGGTTTGAATGTTGCATTCCGAGCTGGCAATGTCGAACTCTGAGTTGGGTTTGAACGTTGAACTCCGAGCTGGCAATGTCGAATCCGAGTTCGGTTCGAATGATGAACTCCGAGCTGCGAATGTCGAACTCCGAGTTGAATTCGAATGTCGAACTCCGAGCTGGGAATGTTGAACTCTGTGTTGGGTTTGAATGTTGAACTCCGAGCTGCGAATGTCGAACTCCGGATTCGAATGTTGAACTCCGACCTGCGAATACTGAACTCCGAATTGGGTTTGAATGTTGAACTCCGAGCTGGCAATGCCGAACTTCGTGTTGGGTATGAATGTTGAACTCCGAACTGGCAATGTCGAACTACGATTTGGGTTCGAATGTTGAACTCCGAGCTGCGAATGTCGAATTCCGGGCTGGGTTTAAATGTCGAACTCCGAGCTGACAATGTCGAACTACGAGTTGGGTTCGAATGTTGAACTCCGAGCTGCGAATACCGAACTCCGAGTTGGGTTTGAATGATGAACTCCGAGCTGGCAATGTCGAACTCCGAATTGGATTTGAATGTCGAACTCCGGGAATGTTCAGCTCCGAGTTTGGTTAAATGTTGAACTCCGAGCCTCGAATGTCGAACTCCGAGTTGGGTTCGAATGTTGAACTCCGAGCTGCGAATACCGAACTCCGAGTTGTGTTTGAATGTTGAACTCCGAGCTGGCAATGTCGAACTCCGTGTTGGGTTCGAATGTTGAACTCCGACCTGAGAATGTCGAACTCCGAGTTGATTTCGATTGTTGAACACCGAGCTGCGAATGTCGAAGGTTGAGTTGGGCTTGAATGTTGAACTCCGAGCTGCGAATGTCGAACTCCGAGTTAAGTTCGAATGTCGAACTCCGAGCTGGGAATGTTGAACTCCGAGTTGGGTTTGAATGTTGAACTCCGAGCTGGCAATGTCGAACTCCGAGTTGATTTCGATTGTTGAACACCGAGCTGCGAATGTCGAAGGTTGAGTTGGGCTTGAATGTTGAACTCCGAGCTGCGAATGTCGAACTCCGAGTTAAGTTCGAATGTCGAACTCCGAGCTGGGAATGTTGAACTCCGAGTTGGGTTTGAATGTTGAACTCCGAGCTGGCAATGTCGAACTCCGAGTTGGGTTCGAATGTTGAACTCCGAGCTGTGAATATCGAACTCCGAGTTGGGTTTGAATGTTAAACTCCGAGCTGGCAATGTCGAACTCCGAGTTGGAATCGAATGTTTATGATACTTATGATATAATCTCGTTAAAGTGACAAGTGTTTGTGGATATTTAACCTATGTCATTATGTTGATGGTAATACAATCTCTTGACCCAGATCTTTTCACAATGGGGCTTTCAAAATGCACTAAAAGATATGCATTATTAACGTCGCTCTGCTGATTTAAAGCCAGACATATCAAATTAAATATCTGGTTACGAATTGAATAGTTTTACGTTTTCAAAAGATAGCGGGTAAATACAATGTAATGTTATAGAATATAGAGGGTATAGGACCATGTGTTAATGTTTGGTCGTGGTTGATTTTGAGTTGGGTTTGAATGTTGAATTCCGAATTGGCAATGTCGAACTCTGAGTTGGGTTTGAACGTTGAACTCCGAGCTGGCAATGTCGAATCCGAGTTCGTTTCGAATGTTGAACTCCGAGCTGCGAATGTCGAACTCCGAGTTGAGTTCGAATGTTGAACTCCGAGCTTCGAATGTCGAACTCCGAGCTGGGAATGTCGAACTCCGATTTGGGTTTGAATGTTGAACTCCGAGCTGCGAGTGTCGAACTCCGACTTGGGTTTGAATGTTGAACTCCGAGCTGGCAATGTCGAACTCCGACTTGGGTTTGAATGTTGAACTCCGAGCTGGCAATGTTGAACTCCGAGTTGTGTTCGAATGTTGAACTCCGAGCTGCGAATGTCGAACTCAGGGTTGGTTTTCAATGTCGAACTCCGTGCTGGAAATGTCCGAGTTGGGTTTGAAGGTTGAACTCCGAGTTGGGAATGTCGAACTCGTTGCTGACAAATAAATGTTCAACTCCGTGCTGACAAATCTGTAACAAATCCGTAACAGAACGAATGTCGAACGCCGAACTACGAACTACGAGCTAACTTCCCACACCTTTTAAAGAGCCAGGCCAAACACCAAAACGGGAGCGTCGAATTAAGAGTTACCAACTCATAATATTCATATTCAATCAAAAGTATTTTAAGAACCCGTGAATGAAACTTTACTTTTAATCGACACATTTACATTATTATATTACCTGAAATCCTGGCTAGAGTTTTGATCAACGGTTTTGTAGTGTAATTTTGCCGTTATTTGGAGGGTTAGTTTCTTTAACGGGTCATCTTTAGATTATCTTGAGGTTATTTAGAGGCGAGAAGGATACACAGGAGTATATGGTCACCATGCTCTTCATATTGAGACGATTTGTCTGGTTATGTTACATGTACATGAAGTGAGAGTGGGTGGGGGATGACTACAGTACATGGTTGACTGATAAACGTTCACATCCGATGAAAGAGGGGCTGACTTGACTTAGTAAATAGCATAGCGGGCTTGAAATCAGAGAACCCGGGTTCAAGTATCATCGGCGCCACTGATTTTCGTCGGTGTGTTCTTGGGCAAGTCTTGTCCGTCGGATGGGAACGTATTCGTTAGTAGGACATGTTTTCATCCTTCCCTTCTGTTTATGGAAGCTCTAAATAACATACAATATGTTGACGTGTTAAACAACATTCAACGATTCAACCGACAAAGGAACCAGTCGGAGTAAATGTTTGGACATTTTTCAATGGAACCAGTTGCGGTCATCCTGAAGTTTGCAATCTGCATCGATCTGAAAAGAGCAGCATGTGGCTGGGTTTATGAAACTTTGGACCAATTTGAAGTAAATGGGAGTCTTCGTCGAAGGTCTTGCTGAGGACATGCCTCCGGCAGAAGTATTGTATCGGACGTGTGTTTTCTGCATTCGCGTGATGCTTAATTACATTTTTTTGTTTTTTCTTAGAAACAATTTCATTGAAGTTGTCAATATTACTAACATGATTACAATTGTAAGATGTGTCATTAGTAAGTATACACCACGTGACATTGTTCATTAATACATATACACCACGTGACATTGAAACTTTACTCAAACCACAAGTTATGATAACAGACATAATGGGCAATTCATTTCCTAATAAACAAGATGAAGACTCATCCAGTCATAGTATACCATGTTGTAGTTATGAACTTTCTCACACAAAAAACACCTGCCAAGATTCAAAGGTCAAATTTCTATAAAGGACGGTAGCAGCACACTTCAGACATACCATACAACAACCCCCATCTCATCCAAACCCCCAAAATCTAAACCAACTTGAAATATACATCTTAAAACATAGGTTAAGTGCTCCGGAAAGTCATTTTGAAATTCACGGTAACACCATACTATTTTTTGATAGCATTTTAAATAGAAAAGACATCACTAAAGCACAATGTAGATTTAGAAAGATCTGTGATATGGATGTGTTTTTTTCTGGAAACGAACTATTGACGTATTCTATATGGCGTTTCCATATAAAAGCATACATGTCTGATACCTATTGTGGACAATTATACCTAGTTTAAGTAATCATGATCATGACCTTTGACCTAATGACCTCATTGAAATTACTTTAATGTATAGACAAATATGTTAATACCATCCGGTAGAGATGCATACATTAGAACGAAATATATAGTACGGATAGGCAGTAGTTGCAGCTGAATGGGAATCTAACTAGGGTATATACATATACATTGTACATGCATCACATTTGGAATACATTAAAAAATGTCTCACGGAAACGAAAGTGTGTGGCAGATCCGAGTACCTGGTCGGACGGACAGACGGAGGTGGTGCTACTGAAACATCGTTCTGTGGACACAGATACCTTTCTTACAAAAAACCAAGACAGAGAGAAAACATAATTTCTGCATCAGTATTAGCCCATACAAGTTGTCAATGATGCGTTCTAGTGTAGCTATTGTTTCCCATTAATTTAATTAAAGCTATGTTCGGATCATCTTTGACTTCACCTTGTACATGTAATACAACGCATATATACACATCAATAGATCTAAACATGGGAGTCAGTAATCGTAGGGGCATTCCTTCTCCGTGTCAAAAGGAAGATTACCTCAATTTGATATATGCGTCTGTATTATAAACTTCCTAGTCGAATCTGCAATTGTGTCATACAGGCCTATGCGGCATGTAACTTCCGCATTGTATTATGAATGCAATGTTTAGTACAAATGACCCCGCTCTTATCAACGTCAAAGGACTCTAAGCCTTGGTTGTCTTATTAATATGCATATTTTTATCTTTCAAAATAATGTTTATCTTTCAAAGGAATGCGAGCCTTTTCCTTTTTTGTTTTAACTTTTGCCAAATGTATAGATAAATTAAGTATTTAAATAGTCGTTTGGTGTTAACACTGTCTTAAAGATAAGTGTTGGCTTATATTAAACATGGGATGTACATGTATACACAACACAACTGCAATGTTATTGGCAATAATGTTGCATTATACACGAGGATACGTCGTTGTTCAAACGTCCGACGGACCAGCGAGGGGACACACGTTGGATATAACTGGATATAACACCGTCGGAAGTGACGTCACTAGTGTCAACATGTTTTTAGGTATACCGTACGCCGAGGCTCCAGTGGGAGCGCTGCGGTTCGCCCGACCGGTGCCTAAACAACCATGGACTCCAATTACTTGGAACGCCTTGGAAATCAAGCCTGCATGCTCACAGCCGTCTTGGTACTTGAGCACGTAAGAAATTATCTACTTTGCAATCAATGTTTTTGCTGTCAAAAATACATCCAAATTTACGAAAAGCAGAAGTTGAGCAACAAAACTCAATAAGGCAAAAACGCTTGTAGATATAATATGAGTGAGTACTGCATGTCTCTATTATACATAAGAGCTGTGTGTACATGTGAAGACAGCGCTTCCGCGACCGAGATAGTAAAGACGCTGCATCTAAAACGTTCTCGCCTTTCATCGCTGCGGGTTCGAATCCCACTGGAAGCTCGACTTGTCAAGTGAGAAAGTATCGATTATTATGGGTGGCTGGAGGTATACAGTACTGGTTCCACCCAGGAAAAATTGGGGTGGTCTGCCTCTACCACAAAATAAATTCGACCGTCATATATGGCATAACATGTGCTAAAAGTGACGTAAAACACCATTCAAACAAACAAAACCTATGAAGATTATCAAAAATAAAAATAACGATGAAGACAAGATAAATCCAGTCC
>JAWPHD010010543.1:30000-92754 GCA_037043455.1 Cyrtodaria siliqua
GATCCAGACAGAGTTACGATATTTGGGCAAAGTGCAGGAGGCGGGAGCGTCTCGCTTCATATGTTTTCTCCACTTGCACGAGGTAAACATTATAAAACAATTGGCTTTTTTAACAATTAGATTTTTTAATAATAATTAGCATATCTGTAAATTATGTATAACAAGTAAAGTAGTTTAAAACATCAAGAGTTTTGTTTTCCGCTTCTTATATTTCATGACAGAACATGATGTTTTCGTTGCTCATATATGATCATCTAAAAATGTAAAATTTGCTATTTCCAGGTTTATTCAACTCCGCAATACCACAAAGTGGTTGTGCATTAAGTCCCTGGGCTATATACAGGCCTCCACATAGTATTCGAACATATACGATGGAGCTAGCGATGTCTTTAGGGTGCACGACAACCACCTCGGATGACATGGTTGCATGTCTACGCAGTAAATCCGCAGACGACATTCTTAAATTTGACGTCGGAGTACGTTTTTAAGCCTCTGTATTCTCTCCTTTTCTCGGGGGCGTCATATATTTTATAGCTTGCAGTTCTGCAAACATTCACTGTTAATCTGCAATCTTTCACATGACCGACCAACATATGTGACTATTATAATGTTTTCTAGCTGTGTGTGTGTCGCGGTTCATGAATATCAACAGGTAATAGTATAGCAGTGCTTGTTTTGTTCCACGGAAAATTTAGAGACTATTTCCAAGTTCTGTAATGCGATAATTTAGTGAATTAACAATTCATTTTACTCAAAATTCTACAATCAAAATGTACACCCCAATTACGTTACAAATAGGCTTGCAGCCTAGCGTTTGTGCTTTCCAGCACTTTCCAAAACCCTCATATCTCCAAACATCCTAACTTATAATTAAAGACTAACCCCATTCCACAAGAATGATTGTTTACCACTCAATCAGCAGCACCCCGTAACATTAGTGGTGTCAGGTCACGGTGTCGATTTTATTCGCCATTTTGATATTTTAACTATGGTCATGTGTCAAATTATCATGTGATCTCAGACTATTTTCTGAGACGTTGACAGAGTCACATGGGATGCTGGTAGAGACTGGGTTCATACATCATATCTAACATGTAGAATATTGCAGCAGTTCTTGATTGTCGGTTAGCTCATTCGGTAAAGCATCGAACGGGCATGCTGAGGACCTCGGTCTTAATCCGACAGAGTTTAGATCTTAGTCATGTGGCGATCCCGTCAGGACCGTAGCTATATGTACACCCACCTCGTGTTACGAATCTCTTGATTCACGGTCTTTATATATTCTTGGACTGACTCCAGTGTGTTGCTTTGTATTTGGCTTACAGGCGCCGCCAATGATCGCCACATTTGCGCCACGTGTTGACGGATATTACATCACAGATTTACCGGAAGTCTTGCTGTCACGTGACGAGTACTCTAAGCACGTGAACGTCATGACGGGATTTGTTCCACAAGAAATTGCAGAAGATCTTGGTATGGTGTTTTCTTCAAATTGTTGGTGTGTAAAGTTTTTTTGTCAGTTTATTTCATCAGTGTATTTTAAGTCTTACAACCAAGCTCTTGTGTGCGTCTAAAGCCAACCAGATGAGGATTATACATAGGCTGGGACGAAAATTGAAATAGAGCCCTGACATATGCAAATTAGTTTTGACCAGAACGATTTGTTGTATGCAGAACATAATTGCTTCATTAGTAAGGCATGATGAAATTAGTTTTACATCCCTTTAACACATCATATTAGGTTATGCTGGGGTAGCTCAAATGGATATGTTATGAAGTTTCCCATCACACATGCCAGTAGCTCTTAAACTCAATGCCTTATTTACTGAGGTACCGAGACCGTATGTGTCTGAACGCACTCAGATCACATAGGCAATCGGCTGTTGACCATTCATTCGCAAGGCATATAAAGGATTGTAAACATTACAAATCCTGAAGAGTGATACGCACAAAGGCGCTGTGTGGCTGAAAAGTTAAGGTCTGGTTAACATTTGCGACAGACATATTTAGATATTAATGATAAATACTAGCAGCATTAAAATCCAAATTAAGTCACATGGATATACAATTTCCGTGAAGGTTTCCGATGGGAGGTATTGTGTTTAATCTTGAATGGCAGTGTCATTCGCCGAGTTTTCAAGCGTAGTAATATTATTTATTTCATTTCTGCTAACAGAAGACGAGCCTGGTATTGGTAATGGTCTATCAAGACAACATCCCGAAAATCTGTTTTACGCCAAAAGCAGACGGTACCTGAGCCACGCAGACGACATGTATAACGCCCTAAAATGTTCGTACCCGCCAAGTGACACGGACGTCTATCTTAACAGGGAATATGCAGTTGATGTATAAAAGCGTCTTTATTTTAGTTTAATAACTCTGTGTTATCAAATATATTTGTTCATGTCATGGTATGCATTATTATGTGATGTTGTAATTAACTTATTTAACTCGCCCTATTGTATTTATTTTATTCTAACCTGTGTGTGGTTTGTTTTAAACGTATAAAGCGTTTAAGGGTTTTATTGTCACAACCTGAATTCTATGGGGACTTAATTACAAGATTCTCCAGCATGATCACTGTCATACAGACGTTATTATTAAATTAGCTATCTCACCAGCAACAGCCAAATGTTACATCATATGTACAACGTTTCTAAACCTACTGAGGAAGAGGTATATAATTTTATATACTTTTCATAGAATCCAAACTCTATATACACAATATACACGGCTTTAGCCAACCAGGCAAAACTACTTAATCAAATCATTGAGTACCTTTTGCTTTTTAGATTCATTTATACATGATCATCTTTGGCTTATACTTGTATTGACTATTAATGATGCTTAGATGATATAGCCTGACGGGGATTTGTCTATATAAACTATCCCGTTTAACTGGGATGTTAATAGGGTAATGCACCCTAGCATCCTGATATAAACTTCGAGCTGACCACTGACCGTTCCTACCCCTAAATCCTATTGTCTACCCTTTTATTTCATGGTGTCGCATACGTCCCTGCTATTTTCCGTTGTAATTGTTGTTTGTCATGAATGCGTATTTTTGGTTGACAGTGTTCTGTAAATGTGTCCATTCCTGTTCGACTATTTACCTACTTTTAGTAAAATTAATATATTTTAAAATTATGTATTACATATATTATGTTAATAATCAATTACACTAAACTGTTTTGCATGCATGTACACAGATGAACTCGGACTATGGTTACGTGGCACCCAATATCAAACTAGCAGAGCAAATGCGTCAGCTCGGCACCAGAGTATGGATGTACGACTTTACTTATAGATCACAAAACAGTCGCAAAAAGGATTGGATAGGTGCGTTAAAAGTATCCACATAAAGTTGAATCACACAGAAGGTCAATTAAGTTAGACAATTAAAACTATTCAATCAAAATAATCATCAATCTGTTGTCGGTGTAATCAGAGAGATATAACCATTTGCCAGAGACATAAACAGTTGAAAGAGACATAACCTTTGCAAGAGACATACACATTTGGAAGAGACATAACCTTTGCAAGAGACATACACATTTGCAAGAGACATATAAACAGGTGCAAGAGACATATAAACATTTGCAAGAGACATAAATAAACATTTGCATGAGACATAAACATTTGCAAGAGACATAAACATGTGCAAGAGACATATTAACATGTGCAAGAGACATATAAACATTTGCAGGAGACATAAACATATGCAAAAGACACATAAACATTTGCAAGATACATATACACATTTGCAAGAGACATATAAACATTTGTAAGAGACATACACATTTTCAAGAGCATAAACATGTACAAGAAACATATATACATATAAACATTTTCAAGAGACACTAAACATTTGCAAGAGACATAAATATGTGCAAGAGACATAAAACATGTGCAAGAGACACATTTGCAAGAGACATACACATTTGCAAGAGACATAAACATGTGCAAAAGACATAGAAACATTTGCAAGATACGTATACTTGCAAGAGACATATAAACTTTTGCAAGAGACATAAACATGTTCAAGAGACATATAACCATTTGCCAGAGGCATATACACATTTGCAAGAGACACATACATTTGCAAGAGACATAAACATGTGCAAGATACATATAAACATTTGCAAGAGACATATAAATATTTGCAAGAGACATACACGTGTGCAAGAGACATATATAAATTTGCAAGAGACATAAACACGTGCAAGAGACATATAAACATTTGCAAGAGACATAAACACTTTCAAGAGACATATAAACATTTGCAAGAGACAACACGTGCAAGGACCTATAAACATTTGTAAGAGACATATACACTCTGAAGTCGCTGGCGTCATTATTGAATTGTTTAATAGCATTGTGCTGCTGAAAAACGTAAAGCACTTACCGATCACTTATGTAAAAGTATTTTTAACATACTTGATGCTGTTAAATTCAATTTAGTGTTTACACTACTTTCCCTGCCTTTCGGTTTCTTAATGGTGAAAGTAGCCTCTATCCTATACATAATACATGGGACGTGTCCTTTCTAAAATTGTATAATGCTTATAATACAAATACTTTAAAAAAAGAAAGCAAGAACAATAGCAAAAGAAAAAAATGCTTATTATGTGTATGTCGAAATTGCTCCGCAATGGAATAGTGCCAATTGTTTACACAACAGGTGTTCCACATGCTGAAGAGTTGTATTATGAATTTGGCGCACCATTTCTGGATGCGTCGCCATGTCCTCATCCACGTGACGCAGTGTGTCCGGTCACGTGGGAAAAGTACCAAACGTGATCGCAAGCAGACGAACAAGTGAGCAAGCAAACCATGAAACTATGGGCGGATTTTGCCAAACAAAGGTAGATCTACATACATATACAATGCTGAAAATAAAGAGATCAACTAATCCGTAATGCTGTTGTATCTTTAACAAGATATGTTGGAAGTAAGCACGAGCTGCGCTTACTTCCGACACACGGAAAATATGAAGGTTTTGAGAAGGATTGGTCCAGTAGAAATGACGTTTAATCATTTTAAATTTAAAGTTTAAGTCCAATCTGACCTACTGACACCAAACTCATTCAGTTAATAGCCAACCCGGAAACAAACATGACAGTCACTGTATTCAAAATGTCATGCAGACTGGGTTCAATAAAGCTTAAGGTGAGAGTACAAAACAACTGAATTTGCTCGCAAGTTTCAATAGAAAGCTCATGTTCACTGTGACCTTGTTCTTATTGACTCGTAATAAACAACGGTGTTTTCCCAATCTAAATTCCAGCATGTTATTAACGTTTGAAGAAATTTGGTGGCGTAGAACAGAAGATAACACAAACACAGACGTAATTTTAACCATTTAAGGACAAGTTTCAGTTCAATGCTACCCTCACATTTGACCTACTTGCCAAATACGCAATATGTGTATGTCCAACAGTATACACATTCTCAAGAAGGTTGGTCAAGTTGAGATACAATTTACTAGTAACTAAACGCCAACAGTACTGTATCACTCGATTCGTCCAATAGTCAACTAAACGCCAACAGTACTATATCACTCGATTCGTCCAATAGTCAACTAAACGTCAACAGTACTGTATCACTCGAGTCGTCCAATAGTCAACTAAACGCCAACAGTACTGTAGCACTCGATTCGTGCAATAGTCAAATTAAATAGTCCATTGTATGTTTGGACGCTTTGCAGCATGGGTATTTTGGAGCAATTGGTTGGGCTGTATGGACTTTTTGCAGCAATTGGTTGGGCAGCTTGGACTTTTGGAGCAATTGGTTGGGCAGCTTGGAATGTTTGGGGCAATTGGTTGGGCAGCTTGGTCTTTTTGGAGCAATTGTTTGGACAGCTTTGGCTTTTTGGAGCAAATGGTTGGGCAGCTTGGACTTTTTGGCGCAATTGGTTGGGCAGCTTGGTCTTTTTGGAGCAATTGTTTGGACAGTATGGATTTTTCGGAGCAATTGGTTGGGCTGCTTGGACTTTTTGGAGCAATTTGTTGGGCAGCTTAAGATGTTGAAACTGCATATATTCATGTAAATACTGATGACTACATGTCTATAGTTAAGTTTATACATGCATGCACTCGCCTTAGGGAAATATTTTTTTCTGACACGATAGTCAAACTATCTGTTATCTTATTTTAAATTGGGTATTCAATTTTAAAATGTCTTTTTTATCAAGCAGTTGGAAATATATAGATTAAATTGGTTTTACGGCATTTATGCATGTGTCAATGGTTTTTGAACTTCTGTTAAAAAATCCTTGGCATATGTAGGCTTTCCTAAATCCCGCATAAATTCAGACTTTGTTTAATTGATCCGTGATTTGGCAAAGATCTTTATAGGAATCATTTTAAACCAAACTGCTAAGTACCAACCTAAGAATATGTCAATAATATTCTCATTGTTTTGTGTATTTTGAGCTTGATTAGAGTTACGGTTAAACTGCAAAATAACGAGTGTAAATCGTCTGCTCTGATTGCATGAACATATTTTAAAACTTTTAAGTCAATGTGTTTTCTTAGAAATAAGTTATAACACTTATACAACTGGGTATATAGGATTTTATTAAGTACTTCGAATTAGTGAAGCTTTCGATGTTCCTAATTCTAAAATATGCCAGTTAAAAAAACAATTATCATGTTTTATTAGCATTACCACTACAAATGCGTTTGCAAAAGAAATTTTCGAAATATTTAATGTTAACGCTGAATTACAGTTACTTGAATTTCAAACAATATTCAATTTAAAGGGAGGTTATTTAAGATTATCCATATTTTATTTTTTTATAGACGGAGAATCTGCGATAAAAGGGTCAAATTTTTATGTTTTTTTCTATTATGTCATATTATCAGCACATTTCATGTTTTCAAATAAAGGGAGGGTAACTCTCAAAAGATGTAACAATTTAAACAAAAATTAAATGTTTTACAAACTATGGGTCAAAACAAAATACTTATCACATATCTATTCTAAAATATATTTAAAATAAGAAAATTAGTTATGATACAAAAGTTGATACTTAGAAATTTTGTTCAGTGTATACTTTGTATAGCTCAAACGTAATGATGTACAATAACTGGATAAGTTTTCTCTTTTCTCTTTACAGTAGCACAGCAGATACTTTCCAAGTGTCGTCAGCCAATAATATCGTGTGGCCTCAATTTAGAGAAAGTGAAATGTTCCTGTACATCAGCCAAGCAATGACCGTGCAAATATTAAACAAAACAAAGGGCATCCGATTCTGGGACAGCTACAACTATCTCAATCTCTCGGCAGACGTTCCAGATGTGTGTCGACTTTATAATGTAATTATTGGTTGATATACAAACTGGTCATTACTTCAACTAGAGATCTTGATTAAATATTATCAAAAATAGTTCTGCTTAAATTGACTTAAATGGTATGTCCATTTTTTCACTTACAGCAGTAGGTAAAAAAAAAATCTCGAAATTTACTTCTTTTTACAAGATTTGTAGGAAATTAAATTAGTTATCGACGATATACATGTATAATTTCCTGGGTAGAACCAGTACTATACATCTCCCGTCATGCGTAAGAGTCGACACTTCCTCACTTGTTGGACCTGTCAATGAATATTAAAATCACCCATTAAAATAACGTGGCTATTGTTACAATACATTGATATATATCATTCAAATGATCTAAATACTCATAACATCATACTGTGATATTTACTTGGAGAATATAACCTCTAAACGAGGGGATAAAACTCTTAACGAGGGGATAAAAAAAGGGCCTGTATATTCTACTTGCTAACTCATAAGACGACTGCATGTACGTTATCATATAAAATACTTTCTTTCTTTTTTTTGGCGGAGGAGGGTGGGTGGGGGAGGTGGGGGTTGGAGTGGGGCACGGTTACGTATGCGGTTGACTTGAATGTACCTGTTTATTTGTCATGGTGTCATGTGCATGTCACAAGGGCGTAACCAGGGTTTTATAAATTATACGCACTAAAGTACTAATTGAACTAGATAAAGGTCTGGGGCATGCCTTGCAGAAAATGTTGACCCAAATGGTTTAATATGGTGCAATCTAGGGCTATCTAAAACTACTTCTTTCCGTCTTTTATCAACACATTTATTTAGGTTGATTTGGACTAGCAAAAACAGATCCCACAAGCAAATCTAACACAACTGTAACCATAAATCAACAACAACAGTAGCAACACAAATACTTATTAAAGAGTTTTTCTTATAAAACCAATAGCTACAAACTTGGACTCCATGGTGGGGCTAAATTTGACCCCAGGAACATCATTTGAATATTCTCCTATATATTCATAATCAAGGAAAATAACTCTTACTGGATGTCATCTTGAATCAATTACGAGTTGTTTCCCTTAGATTAAAAAGTTTACTAGAACATTGCAATTAACAGCAATACTTGTGTTACTGATCCGAAGAATCTGTCCAAGTTTGATAAACGCGTTTTTCTTTTAACAAGGCAATATGCAGCATATAAATATATGGTCATAACTTCGGAGTTCCTGGTCCGATATGGCTAGTTTTCAACATGTCTACAATTTCATTGATATCAACAATCTGCCCAAGTTTGGTAAATATGAGATGAAAAAATAAAGTCCTATCGTCCTAAGGTGAAAATATAGCATATTTAACTAAATCAAGTACCATAACTATGGTGTCAGTAGGCCATATCTGTCTGACCCACACATCAGTAGGCCATGTCTGTGTGATCCTCACCTCAATAAGCCATAACTGCGTGACCCACACTCCACACCTCAATAAGCCATGACTACGTGACCCACACCTCAGTAGGACATGCCTGCGTGACCTACACCTCAATAAGCCATGCCTGCGTGACCCACACTTCAATAGGTCGTCTGCGTAACCCACACCTCAGTAGGTCATGCCAAACTGATCCACATCTCAGTAGGCAATGCCTGCTTGACCCACAACTCAGTAGGCAACGCCTGCTTGACCCACAACACAGTAGGCCATGTCTGCCTGACCCACACCACAGTAGGCCATATCTGCCTGACCTACACCTCAGTAGGCCATGCCTGTCTGACCCACACCTCAGTAGGCCATGTCTGCCTGACCCACACCACAGTAGGCCATATCTGCCTGACCTACACCTCAGTAGGCCATGCCTGTCTGACCCACACCTCAGTAGGCCATGTCTGCCTGACCCACACCACAGTAGGCCATATCTGCCTGACCTACACCTCAGTAGGCCATGCCTGTCTGACCCACACCTCAGTAAGCCATATCTGCCGGACACACACTTTAGTAGGCCATGCCTGCCTGACCCACAACTCAAACGATATTAGTTTTAGAGATGGGACCATAGGGACAACTTAAATTCACTACTATAAAACGATAAAATGTATCATATTTATTACGCATATAATCGTACATCAATACATGATATATATATATATGAATTATACTGACGGTCAATGAAAACGCACCATTAACTGCATATGTTTATGCCGTTGGATTAGTAGCAAACCATTTGGAATAGAACTAAATAGTTTCTTGATATATATATAGAGGATCTTACATGAGTACTCATTCATTATTGAATCAATTTATTAAACGAGTTGCAAAATGATATAATGCGAGGCTCTTGCCGAGCATTGCAAAATGATATAATGCGAGGCTCTTGCCGAGCATTATATCATTTTTGCTAACGAGTTTAATAAATTCAATAATGAATAAGAACGTATGTGATGTCCTATTTATTACATAACTTCTAACGTCACATTACGTAAGAAAACGTACATAAAGGGGGCACTCCTCAGTTTCGCACGAATGTCCATGTAAATCAGAAAGAAATCAACTAAGCATATTTTAGGTCCATGGATGGCATTTATAATAATTATGAAGCACATGTTTGATGTTGTTTTCAGTTTGAGTACTTCTAAGTTTATGCATTCTTTGGGTTTTTCGGAGGCTATAAATAGAAAAATGCTCAACTAGCAAAAACTTCCAAAAAGTAGGCAAAATGGCTGATTTTGACTCGCGGGGAGATCAGCATGGAATAACTTTTTAAAATGCCGGAGAAGGTATGTAAAACTTAGCATTTCCTGATATGCAAGAGCATTATGATTGCAGACATGACCCTGATATGCTTAGGACAATTCTTTTTTTTTATTTATTGACATTTGAAATATTGCTAAAATTGCTTTTTTAGCATGTTTTGAGGGGTGGGGTAAATGGGACTAAAGTTGGGTTTGATTATTGAGAACTGTACATTAAACTGTGGAGTGGCCCCTAACGTGACGTCCATGACGTCATTAACGTTATATTATACCACTAACGTTACTGAAATGGAATATCGAAAATACTGAATGGTGTTATTACACTCCCACACCGCATGCTATGTGATAATGCAGTTATTTACCTTGTCATTTAACACTGTTTACTATGGATAATCATAAAATGAAAATTGTTCCACTAAAATTCAAGCTGCATTAATCTGTCTCGGAATAAATTCCAATTGGTTTTACTGGCCTTTTTATTGTTTGACTTCTGGCAGTATTATGCAATGACTGTTTTCGAAAAAATGATTTCTTTGTGCGATGTAAATGAACAAACCCGCAAACGCACGTGCAAACACAACAATGTGAAATACACTAAAGCCAGATATGCACGTCAAAATGTTTAATATAGATGCGTTATTTGGATTATATCATATTTTGTTGAAAATGCTTCAAATTCTAACTTTAAAAAAAAAAAGGTTTTGTGGTGAGTATATAATGACAATGTGCTTATGTACTGTGCGAGGTCGTCGCTCACATACTAAATGATCGCAACCAATCAGGTTAAAGTCAAAACCATATTATGGTAAAATATTTCAAAAATAGTACACGAAATTATTATGGAATACATCTGGTGGGTTCCTATCATTATGCATGTCCGTACTCTGGTACATTGAATAACTGATGCATGAAATATATTAACATTACACTGAAGAACCGGTTTTACATGAAATACATTTAAATTATACATTGAAAAAATGATTCTACATGAAATATATTTACATTACATTGAAGAAATGATTCTACATGTAATATATTTACATTGCACTGAAGAAATGATTCTACATGCAATATATTTACATTACACTGAAGAAATGATTCTACATGCAATATATTTACATTAAATTGAAGAAACGATTATACATTAAATATATGTTTCCATTGCAGAACTGATTCTACATGAAATATATTTACGTTTATTTACCAAACAGGTTTTTTTCGTTCAACATTTACATTTCACACATGTTTGTGTTGAATTACAATAGTTTAACATGTCTTTCTGTAGATAATTTACATTGATGTCCTAGTGAAAGATCAATGAATAACTGGGTAAGTGTTATGTGTTTTTTACCATCAAACCAGATCCATACCATTCAAACAAGCATTCATATTACGTTTGGAAATACGTCTGCTTTAACTAATTAATTTATGTCAGTTATCTTCGGATCTTGTGTCACATTTTCGTAACATTTATCACCAAGTCGGAGGACTAGAGTGTAATCAAACCGACCGTCGTGTTGTTTAGTTCACAGCAACAAGTTGTGCCCATTCAGTCTTAAAGTTTAAAGTCCCTATCTCGCCATCAACAGGCACATTTTACAACATATATACACCGTTTCTAAACCTACTGATGATGAGGTGTGTTATAATCCAAGCTCTATAGACACACTATAACGGCTTTAATCAGCCAGGTCAAACCCCAAAACTGGAGCATCGAATTAAGAGTTACCTACTCATAATTCATTTTACGCATAATCAATCAAGGGTATTATAAGAACCCGTGAATAAGCCTATACCTTTAATTGGCACATATACATGATCAGGACAGAGTTTTGGTACACGGTTTTGTAGTGTATTTTTGCCACTATTTGGCGGGTTAGTTTCTTTAAATTACCTGGAATTGTTTCACATTTCCAAAGATTTATTATAATTATGATCCACTGCTGTATTATAATCTCATATCTGGACACCGAACTCAAATACAATATTTGATACATATTTATATACTATCATATATATGACGATGCGTCTTCTTACTCTTTTCGTTTTCTTCTTCTTCTTCTTCTTCTTCTTCTGCTGCTAATGCTAATGGTCTGCTAATATGCTGCTGCTGCTGCTGCTGCTGCTGCTGCTGCTGATGATGATGATGATGATGATGATGATGATGATGATGATGATGATGATGACGATGATGAAGACGATGACACCGATCACAATGATTATTATATGATAATGAATATTTAGTTGTTTTATGATCTTATTGTTATTATCTACATAATTATATAGCTACATAATCCAGTTTTTCAAAAATAAAACAAAAAATACAGTATTATTACTTAAACGTGTAAGAATTCGATATGTCAGGTGATGTTGGGTATCAGGTGATGTTGGATATCAGTTCGGTGTTGTTGTTGTTGTTTTTACAAAACTTCATAGTACTGTATAATACTTTATGTATGTTTCGGTGGTTCGTATACTTTGAATTGATTGTCGTTTTTTTTAAATAAAAGTAAATCGTTTATTGTCATACAACAAAAGGATTATTCGAAGTCATCCGTATATTCAACTTCCGAAATTCGAGTAGCACGTGACTCACATGTGACTTCCTTGACTGCTCATTTGCCACGCTGAATGAAAATATAACACATTATGAAATGCAAAGAATGCCAGCACATCAAAAACAGTTTGACTATGTAATATGATACAACATGTTTTATATTAAATATCGTCTGAAGAATGTCGCGTACACTTCCTGCATTTTAAAGTGATATCTAAAAAAAAAAATCAAAAAAAAAAAAAGCTGCTTAATTTGTGCTTTATTAAATAGAACGCTCGACACATTTAATTTTGAAACGTTTTTACAACAGGAAGAATAAATACTAAATGTTACGCAACGAAGCAACTGTACATTGACAAACATAGCCAGTGTGTTAGTTTCTAGTGTTTGGCGGATTAATGAAATGCGTAATTTAACAACATTTTAGGCAACTATTCGGTAAATAAACATCACCCAGTTTTATATTAAGAGTAAAGTTAAAATATCTTTAAAACGATTTAAGTCCGAGTTTTATCACTTTAAATTTAAGCTCTATTCCATCTTTTGAAACTGTTTTCCAACATTCGTCATCAGAGGTGCCAAACCCCTTAAATCTGATATTCAAAAGTCGTCCCCCACCACTACTCACTCCACTCCCCTCCCTCCAACAACACGCCTTAAGTCATGTTGCCACTCCCTCCAACCAGAATTTCAAATCCTAAATCCGCCCCCTGGTTCTTGATATTGATCTTTCATTTGAAACAGATATATTCTCCGAAAAGAGATCGACGAGTCGCCTAATCTTATACTCTTTAAAACCTGGATATTGTACAAACTCGTTTTTATTCTTTAGGATTACATCCCGATTAAGCTTGCTTCATGTCGGGGCGTGGTTAGCGTCAAAATATAAATTGTTTGGACTCAAACAAACATGTTTGTCTGTGCCTTAACTTGTTTCATATGGTTTAAAAATTGCAAATGACCTTATTCCGTTTACCTACCTCTGTTATAATCAGCGCCCAGATCTACACCGAGACTTTGCCTAAAACTGTCTGGTCTGTGTTCCTCAGGTTGCGCCCTAGACCTGTCCCCGCTATGCACACCAGGTTGTGACACAGGAAACTTAATTATGTGACTGATACGAGGATCGCTTCGAGTCGGGTTCGGTCGAGAGTTGAGGCTCCTTTCTGGATGCCGGAGGTCTTTTTTACTTGGGTATGTGGGGTCGAGCAGCCTGCTAAGCCTGTCCGGAAGGGGCTGCTCCGCTCGGAGGGTGTATCGCTTCGTTGACGTGATAGGTGAAGGTCCTATAATAGACATGTAGAATAGAGGAAAAAATAATAAACTCTACATAACTCGTTACATACATTTATAACGATTACCCATTCTATTAAGGCGTCTCCGCCTCTATATACTACCCAACTATTTCATATCGACCACCCACTCTACTACATGTGTTGGAAATGACGTAAAACACCATACAAACAAACACTATTTAGGGTCTCCGTCTCTATATACTATCCAAATTGTCCAGTATGATTTCCCATTCTACTTAGGCATCCATCTATATATATACTTCAAAACTCTACCTTATCCAACTTTTCCATAACGACCACCCACTCTACGTGGTCGTCTCCATCTATATATACAACCAAACTTTTCCATAACTATCATCCACTATTCTTGGGCGTCCGTCTACATATACAACCCAACTCTACCATAACGATTACACAGTCTACTTCGGAGTCCGTCTGTATATACTACGCAACTCTACCATAACGAAAACCCACTCTGCTTGGGCGTCCGTCTGTATATAATATGCATCTCTACCATAACGAGCACCCACTCTACTTGGGAGTCCGTCTACATATACTACCCAGCTCTAACATAACGAGCACCCACTTTACTTGGGCGTCCGTCTGTATATACTATGCAACTCTACCATAACGAGCACCCACACTACTTGGGAGTCCGTCTACATATACTACCCAACTCTACCATAACAAGCACCCACTCTACTTGGGCGTCCGTCTGTATAAACTATGCAACTCTACCATAACGAGCACCCACTCTACTAGAGAGTCCGTCTACATATACTACCCAACTCTACCATAACGAGCACCCACTCTACTTGGGCGTCCGTCTACATATACTACCCAACTCTACCATAACGAGAACCCACTCTGCTTGGGCGTCCGTCTGTATATACTATGCAACTCTACCACAACGAGCACCCACTCTACTTGGGCGTACGTCTGTATAGACTACCCAACTCTACCATAACGAGCACCCACTCTACTTGGGAGTCCGTCTGTATATACTACACAACTCTAACATAACGAGCACCCACTCTACTTGGGCGTCCGTCTACATATATTACCCAACTCTACCATAACGAGCACCCACTCTATTTGGGCGTCTGTCTGTATATACTACACAACTCTAACATAACGAGCACCCACTCTACTTGGGAGTCCGTCTACATATACTACACAACTCTACCATAACGAGCACCCACTCTACTTGGGCGTCCGTCTACATATACTACCCAACTCTACCATAACGAGCACCAACTCTGCTTGGGCGTCCGTCTACATATACTACCCAACTCTACCATAACGAGCACCCACTCTACTTGGTCGTCCGTCTGTATATACTACACAACTCTACCATAACGAGCACCCACTCTACTTGGGAATCCGTCTGTATATACTATGCAACTCTACCATAACGAGCACCCACTCTACTTGGGAGTCCGTCTACATATACTACCCAACTCTACCATAAAGAGCATCCACTCTACTTGGGAGTCCGTCTGTATATACCATGCAACTCTACCATAACGAGCACCCACTCTACCTTGGGAGTCCGTCTGTATATACTATGCAACTCTACCATAACGAGCACCCACTCTACTTGGGCGTCCGTCTGTATATACTACCCAACTCTACCATAACGAGCACTCACTCTACTTGGGCGTCCGTCTGTATATACTACCCAACTCTACAATAACGAGAACCCACTCTACTTGGGAGTTCGTCTGTATATACCATGCAACTCTACCATAACGAGCACTCACTCTGCTTGGGCGTCCGTCTGTATATACACCCAACTCTACCATAACGAGCACCCACTCTACCTTAGGAGTCCGTCTGTATATACTATGCAACTCTACCATAACGTGCACCCACTCTACTTGGGAGTCCGTCTACATATACTACCCAACTCTACCATAACGAGCACCCACTCTACTTGGGCGTCCGTCTGTATATACTACGCAACTCTACCATAACGAGCACCAACTCTACTTGGGCGTCCGTCTACACATACTACCAAACTCTACCATAACGAGCACCCACTCTACTGGGGAGACCGTCTGTATATACTATGCAACTCTACCATAACGAGCACCCACTCTACTTGGGAGTCCGTCTGTATATACTATGCAACTCTACCATAACGAGCACCCACTCTACTAGAGAGTCCGTCTACATATACTACCCAACTCTACCATAACGAGCACCCACTCTACTTCGGCGTCCGTCTACATATACTACCCAACTCTACCATAACGAGAACCCACTCTGCTTGGGCGTCCGTCTGTATATACTATGCAACTCTACCACAACGAGCACCCACTCTACTTGGGCGTACGTCTGTATAGACTACCCAACTCTACCATAACGAGCACCCACTCTACTTGGGAGTCCGTCTGTATATACTACACAACTCTAACATAACGAGCACCCACTCTACTTGGGCGTCCGTCTACATATATTACCCAACTCTACCATAACGAGCACCCACTCTATTTGGGCGTCTGTCTGTATATACTACACAACTCTAACATAACGAGCACCCACTCTACTTGGGAGTCCGTCTACATATACTACACAACTCTACCATAACGAGCACCCACTCTACTTGGGCGTCCGTCTACATATACTACCCAACTCTACCATAACGAGCACCAACTCTGCTTGGGCGTCCGTCTACATATACTACCCAACTCTACCATAACGAGCACCCACTCTACTTGGTCGTCCGTCTGTATATACTACACAACTCTACCATAACGAGCACCCACTCTACTTGGGAGTCCGTCTCTATATACTATGCAACTCTACCATAACGAGCACCCACTCTACTTGGGAGTCCGTCTACATATACTACCCAACTCTACCATAAAGAGCATCCACTCTACTTGGGAGTCCGTCTGTATATACCATGCAACTCTACCATAACGAGCACCCACTCTACCTTGGGAGTCCGTCTGTATATACTATGCAACTCTACCATAACGAGCACCCACTCTACTTGGGCGTCCGTCTGTATATACTACCCAACTCTACCATAACGAGCACTCACTCTACTTGGGCGTCCGTCTGTATATACTACCCAACTCTACAATAACGAGAACCCACTCTACTTGGGAGTCCGTCTGTATATACCATGCAACTCTACCATAACGAGCACTCACTCTGCTTGGGCGTCCGTCTGTATATACACCCAACTCTACCATAACGAGCACCCACTCTACCTTGGGAGTCCGTCTGTATATACTATGCAACTCTACCATAACGTGCACCCACTCTACTTGGGAGTCCGTCTACATATACTACCCAACTCTACCATAACGAGCACCCACTCTACTTGGGCGTCCGTCTGTATATACTACGCAACTTTACCATAACGAGCACCCACTCTACTTGGGCGTCCGTCTACACATACTACCAAACTCTACCATAACGAGCACCCACTCTACTGGGGAGACCGTCTGTATATACTATGCAACTCTACCATAACGAGCACCCACTCTACTTGGGAGTCCGTCTGTATATACTATGCAACTCTACAATAACGAGCACCCACTCTACTTGGGAGTCCGTCTACATATACTACCCAACTGTACCATAACGATTACACAGTCTACTTCGGAGTCCGTCTGTATATACTACGCAACTCTACCATAACGAGCACTCACTCTGCTTGGGCGTCCGTCTGTATATACACCCAACTCTACCATAACGAGCACCCACTCTACTTGGGAGTCCGTCTGTATATACTATGCAACTCTACTATAACGAGCACAAACTCTACTTGGGAGTCCGTCTACATATACTACCCAACTCTACCATAACTAGCACCCACTGTACTTGGGCGTCCGTCTGTATATACTATGCAACTCTACCATAACGAGCACCCACTCTTCTAGGGAGTCCGTCTACATGTACTACCCAACTCTACCATAACGAGCACCCACTCTACGCGGGCGTCCGTTTACATATACTATCCAACTCTACCACATCGAGCACCCACTCTACTTGGGCGTCCGTCTGTATATACTACCCAACTCTACCATAACGAGCACCCACTCTACTTGGGAGTCCGTCTACATATACTATGCAACTCTACAATAACGAGCAGCCACTCTACTTGGGCGTCCGTTTGTATATACTATGCAACTCTACCATAACGAGCACCCACTCTACTTGGGAGTCCGTCTACATATACTTCCCAACTCTACCATAACGAGCACCCACTCTACTTGGGAGTCCGTCTTTATATACTATGCAACTCTACCATAACGAGCACCCACTCTACCTTGGGAGTCCGTCTGTATATACTATGCAACTCTAACATAACGAGCACCCACTCTACTTGGGCGTCCGTCTGTATATAATACCCAACTCTACCATAACGAGCACCCACTCTACTTGGGCGTACGTCTGTATATTCTACCCAATTCTACTATAACGAGCAACCACTCTACTTGGGAGTTCGTCTGTATATACTATGCATTCTACCATAACGATCACCCACTCTACCTTTGGAGACCGTCTGTATAAACTATGCAAGTCTACCATAACGTGCACACACTCTACTTTGGAGTCGGTCTACATATACTACCCAACTCTACCATAACGAGCACCCACTCTACTTGGGAGTCCGTCTACATATACTACCCAACTCTACCATAAGTAGCACCCACTGTACTTGGGCGTCCGTCTGTATATACTATGCAACTCTACCATAACGAGCACCCACTCTACTAGGGAGTCCGTCTACATATACTACCCAACTCTACCATAACGAGCACCCACTCGACGCGGGCGTCCGTTTACATATACTACCCGACTCTACCATAACGAGCACCCACTCTGCTTGGGCGTCCATCTGTATATACTATCCAACTCTACCACAACGAGCACCCACTATACTTGGGCGTCCGTCTGTATATACTACCCAACTCTACCATAACGTGCACCCACCCTACTTGGGAGTCCGTCTGTATATACTACACAACTCTAACATAACGAGCACCCACTCTACTTGGGCGTACATCTACATATATTACCCAACTCTACCATAACGAGCACCCACTCTACTAGGGCGTCCGTCTGTATATACTACACAAATCTAACATAACGAGCATCCACTCTGCTTGGGCGTCCGTCTAAATATACTACCCAACTCTAACATAACGAGCACCCACTCTACTTGGGAGTCCGTCTGTATAATACTATGCAACTCTACCATAATGAGCACCCACTCTACCTTGGCGTCCGTCTACATATACTACCCAACTCTACCATAACGAGCACCCACCCTACTTGGGAGTCCGTCTGTATATACTATGCAACTCTACCATAAGGAGCACCCACTCTACCTTGGGATTCAGTCTGTATATACTATGCTACTCTACCATAACGTGCACCCACTCTACCTGGGAGTCCGTCTACATATACTATCCAACTCTACCATAACGAGCACCCACTCTACTTGGGAGTCCGTCTACATATACTACAGAACTCTACCATAACGAGCACCACTCTACTTTGGAGTCCGTCTGTAAATACTATGCAACTCTACCATAACGAGCACCCACTCTACTTGGGCGTCCGTCTACATATACTACCCAACTCTACCATAACGAGCACCCACTCTACTGGGGAGTCCGTCTGTATATACTATGCAACTCTACCATAACGAGCACCCACTCTACTTGGGCGTCCGTCTGCATATACTACCCAACTCTACCATAAAGAGCACCCACTCTACTTGGGAGTCCGTCTACATATACTACCCAACTGTACCATAACGATTACACAGTCTACACATGCAACTCTACCATATCGAGCACAAACTCTACTTGGGAGTTCGTCTGCATATACTACCCAACTCTACCATAACTAGCACCCACTGTACTTCGGCGTCCGTCTGTATATACTATGCAACTCTACCATAACGAGCACCCACTCTTCTAGGGAGTCCGTCTACATGTATTACCCAACTCTACCATAACGAGCACCCACTCTACGCGGGCGTCCGTTTACATATACTATCCAACTCTACCACAACGAGCAACCACTCTACTTGGGCGTCCGTCTGTATATACTACCCAACTCTACCATAACGAGCACCCACTCTACTTGGGAGTCCGTCTACATATACTACCCAACTCTACAATAACGAGCAGCCACTCTACTTGGGCGTCCGTCTGTATATACTATGCAACTCTACCATAACGAGCACCCACTCTACTTGGGAGTCCGTCTACATATACTTCCCAACTCTACCATAACGAGCACCCACTCTACTTGGGAGTCCGTCTGTATATACTATGCAACTCTACCATAACGAGCACCAACTCTACCTTGGGAGTCCGTCTGTATATACTATGCAGACTACCATAACGAGCACCCACTCTACTTGGGCGTCCGTCTGTATATAATACCCAACTCTACCATAACGAGCACCCACTCTACTTGGGCGTCCGTCTGTATATACTACCCAACTCTACTATAACGAGCAACCACTCTACTTGGGAGTCCGTCTGTATATACTATGCATTCTACCATAACGATCACCCACTCTACCTTGGGAGTCCGTCTGTATATACTATGCAAGTCTACCATAACGTGCACCCACTCTACTTTGGAGTCCGTCTACATATAATACCCAACTCTACCATAACGAGCACCCACTCTACTTGGGAGTCCGTCTACATATACTACCCAACTCTACCATAACTAGCACCCACTGTACTTGGGCGTCCGTCTGTATATACTATGCAACTCTACCATAACGAGCACCCACTCTACTAGGGAGTCCGTCTACATATACTACCCAACTCTACCATAACGAGCACCCACTCTACGCGGGCGTCCGTTTACATATACTACCCAACTCTACCATAACGAGCACCCACTCTGCTTGGGCGTCCATCTGTATATACTATCCAACTCTACCACAACGAGCAACCACTCTATTTGGGCGTCCGTCTGTATATACTACCCATCTCTACCATAACGTGCACCCATTCTACTTGGGAGTCCGTCTGTATATACTACACAACTCTAACATAACGAGCACCAACTCTACTTGGGCGTACATCTACATATATTACCCAACTCTACCATAACGAGCACCCACTCTACTTGGGCGTCCGTCTGTATATACTACACAAATCTAACATAACGAGCACCCACTCTACGTGGGCGTCCGTCTGTATATACTACGCAACTCTACCATAACGAGCACTCACTCTACTTGGGCGTCCGTCTGTATATACTATGCTACTCTACCATAACGTGCACCCACTCTACCTGGGAGTCCGTCTACATATACTACACAACTCTACCATAACGAGCACCAACTATACTTGGGCGTCTGTCTACATATACTATCCAGATCTACCATAACAAGCATCCACTCTGCTTGGGCGTCCGTCTAAATATACTACCCAACTCTACCATAACGAGCACCCACTGTACTTGGGCGTCCGTCTGTATATACTATGCAACTCTACCATAACGAGCACCCACTGTACTAGGGAGTCCGTCTACATATACTACCAAACTCTACCATAACGAGCACCCACTCGACGCGGGCGTCCGTTTACATATACTACCCGACTCTACCATAACGAGCACCCACTCTGCTTGGGCGTCCATCTGTATATACTATCCAACTCTACCACAACGAGCACCCACTATACTTGGGCGTCCGTCTGTATATACTACCCAACTCTACCATAACGTGCACCCACCCTACTTGGGAGTCCGTCTGTATATACTACACAACTCTAACATAACGAGCACCCACTCTACTTGGGCGTACATCTACATATATTACCCAACTCTACCATAACGAGCACCCACTCTACTAGGGCGTCCGTCTGTATATACTACACAAATCTAACATAACGAGCATCCACTCTGCTTGGGCGTCCGTCTAAATATACTACCCAACTCTACCATAACGAGCACCCACTCTACTTGGGAGTCCGTCTGTATAATACTATGCAACTCTACCATAATGAGCACCCACTCTACCTTGGCGTCCGTCTACATATACTACCCAACTCTACCATAACGAGCACCCACCCTACTTGGGAGTCCGTCTGTATATACTATGCAACTCTACCATAAGGAGCACCCACTCTACCTTGGGATTCCGTCTGTATATACTATGCTACTCTACCATAACGTGCACCCACTCTACCTGGGAGTCCGTCTACATATACTATCCAACTCTACCATAACGAGCACCCACTCTACTTGGGAGTCCGTCTACATATACTACAGAACTCTACCATAACGAGCACCACTCTACTTTGGAGTCCGTCTGTAAATACTATGCAACTCTACCATAACGAGCACCCACTCTACTTGGGCGTCCGTCTACATATACTACCCAACTCTACCATAACGAGCACCCACTCTACTGGGGAGTCCGTCTGTATATACTATGCAACTCTACCATAACGAGCACCCACTCTACTTGGGAGTCCGTCTGTATATACTATGCAACTCTACCATAAAGAGCACCCACTCTACTTGGGAGTCCGTCTACATATACTACCCAACTGTACCATAACGATTACACAGTCTACACATGCAACTCTACCATATCGAGCACAAACTCTACTTGGGAGTTCGTCTGCATATACTACCCAACTCTACCATAACTAGCACCCACTGTACTTCGGCGTCCGTCTGTATATACTATGCAACTCTACCATAACGAGCACCCACTCTTCTAGGGAGTCCGTCTACATGTATTACCCAACTCTACCATAACGAGCACCCACTCTACGCGGGCGTCCGTTTACATATACTATCCAACTCTACCACAACGAGCAACCACTCTACTTGGGCGTCCGTCTGTATATACTACCCAACTCTACCATAACGAGCACCCACTCTACTTGGGAGTCCGTCTACATATACTACCCAACTCTACAATAACGAGCAGCCACTCTACTTGGGCGTCCGTCTGTATATACTATGCAACTCTACCATAACGAGCACCCACTCTACTTGGGAGTCCGTCTTCATATACTTCTTAACTCTACCATAACGAGCACCCACTCTACTTGGGAGTCCGTCTGTATATACTATGCAACTCTACCATAACGAGCACCAACTCTACCTTGGGAGTCCGTCTGTATATACTATGCAGACTACCATAACGAGCACCCACTCTACTTGGGCGTCCGTCTGTATATAACACCCAACTCTACCATAACGAGCACCCACTCTACTTGGGCGTCCGTCTGTATATACTACCCAACTCTACTATAACGAGCAACCACTCTACTTGGGAGTCCGTCTGTATATACTATGCATTCTACCATAACGATCACCCACTCTACCTTGGGAGTCCGTCTGTATATACTATGCAAGTCTACCATAACGTGCACCCACTCTACTTTGGAGTCCGTCTACATATACTACCCAACTCTACCATAACGAGCACCCACTCTACTTGGGAGTCCGTCTACATATACTACCCAACTCAACCATAACTAGCACCCACTGTACTTGGGCGTCCGTCTGTATATACTATGCAACTCTACCATAACGAGCACCCACTCTACTAGGGAGTCCGTCTACATATACTACCCAACTCTACCATAACGAGCACCCACTCTACGCGGGCGTCCGTTTACATATACTACCCAACTCTACCATAACGAGCACCCACTCTGCTTGGGCGTCCATCTGTATATACTATCCAACTCTACCACAACGAGCAACCACTCTATTTGGGCGTCCGTCTGTATATACTACCCATCTCTACCATAACGTGCACCCATTCTACTTGGGAGTCCGTCTGTATATACTACACAACTCTAACATAACGAGCACCAACTCTACTTGGGCGTACATCTACATATATTACCCAACTCTACCATAACGAGCACCCACTCTACTTGGGCGTCCGTCTGTATATACTACACAAATCTAACATAACGAGCACCCACTCTACGTGGGCGTCCGTCTGTATATACTACGCAACTCTACCATAACGATCACTCACTCTACTTGGGCGTCCGTCTGTATATACTATGCTACTCTACCATAACGTGCACCCACTCTACCTGGGAGTCCGTCTACATATACTACACAACTCTACCATAACGAGCACCAACTATACTTGGGCGTCTGTCTACATATACTATCCAGATCTACCATAACAAGCATCCACTCTGCTTGGGCGTCCGTCTAAATATACTACCCAACTCTACCATAACGAGCACCCACTCTACTTGGGAGTCCGTCTGGATAATACTATGCAACTCTACCATAATGAGCACCCACTCTACCTTGGCGTCCGTCTACATATACTACCCAACTCTACCATAACGAGCACCCACACTACTTGGGAGTCCGTCTACAATTTACTACCTAACTCTACCATAACGAGCACCCACTCTACTTGGGCGTCCGTCTGTATATACTACCTAACTCTACCATAACGAGCACCCACACTACTATGGAGTCCGTCTGTATATACTACACAACTCTACCATAACGAGCACCCACTCTACTTGGGAGTCCGTCTGTATATACTATGCAACTCTACCATAACGAGCACCCACTCTACTTGGGAGTCCGTCTACATATACTACCCAACTCTACCATAACGAGCACCCACTCTACCTTGGGAGTCCGTCTGTATATACTATGCAACTCTACCATAACGAGCACCCATTCTACTTGGGCGTCCGTCAGTATATACTACCCAACTCTACCATAACGAGCAACCACTCTACTTGGGAGTCCGTCTGTATATACTATGCAACTCTACCATAACGATCACCCAATCTACCTTGAGAGTCCGTCTGTATATACTATGCAAGTCTACCATAACGTGCACCCACTCTACTTGGGAGTCCGTCTACATATACTACCCAACTCTACCATAACGAGCACCCACTCTACTTGGGCGTCCGTCTGTATATACTACCCAACTCTACCATAACGAGCACCCACTCTACTTATGCGTCCGTCTGTATATACTACTCAACTCTACCATAACGAGCACCCACTCTACTTGGGCGTCCGTCTACATATACTACCCAACTCTACCATAACGAGCACCCACTCTACTTGGGAGTCCGTCTGTATATACTATGCAACTCTACCATAACGAGAACCCACTCTACTTGGGAGTCCGTCTGTATATACTATGCAACTCTACCATAACGAGCACCCACTCTACTTGGGAGTCCGTCTACATATACTACCCAACTCTACCATAACGAGCACCCACTCTACTTGGGAGTCCGTCTGTATATACTATGCAACTCTACCATAACGAGCACCCACTCTACCTTGGGAGTCCGTCTGTATATACTATGCAAATCTACCATAACGAGCACCCACTCTACTTGGGCGTCCGTCTGTATATACTACCCAACTCTACCATAACGAACACCCACTCTACATGGGCGTCCGTCTGTATATACTACCCAACTCTACCATAACGAGCACCCACTCTACTTGGGAGTCCGTCTGTATATACTATGCAAATCTACCATAAGGAGCACCCACTCTACCTTGGGAGTCCGTCTGTATATACTATGCTACTCTACCATAACGTGCACCCACTCTACCTGGGAGTCCGTCTACATATACTATCCAACTCTACAATAACGAGCACCCACTCTACTTGGGAGTCCGTCTACATATACTACAGAACTCTACCATAACGGGCACCACTCTACTTTGGAGTCCGTCTACATATACTACCCAACTTTACCAA
The DNA here is from genome assembly GCA_037043455.1 of Cyrtodaria siliqua. Classification (NCBI taxonomy): domain Eukaryota; kingdom Metazoa; phylum Mollusca; class Bivalvia; order Adapedonta; family Hiatellidae; genus Cyrtodaria; species Cyrtodaria siliqua. The sequence continues at coordinate 55,635 of JAWPHD010010543.1, forward strand.
AACGAGCACGCACTCTACTTGGGCGTCCGTCTGTATATTCTACCCAACTCTACCATAACGAGCACCCACTCTACTTGGGCGTCCGTCTACATATACTACCCAACTCTACCATAACGAGCACCCACTCTGCTTGGGCGTCCGTCTACATATACTACCCAATTCTACCATAACGAGCACCCACTCTACTTCGGCGTCCGTCTGTATATACTACCCAACTCTACCATAACGAGCCCCCACTCTACTTGGGAGACCGTCTGTATATACTATGCAACTCTACCATAACGAGCACCCACTCTACTTAGGAATCCGTCTACATATACTACCCAACTCTACCATAACGAGCTCCCACTCTACTTGGGAGTCCGTCTGTATATATTATGCAACTCTACCATAACGAGCACCCACTCTACTTGGGCATCCGTCTGTATATACTACCCAACTCTACCATAACGAGCACCCACTCTACTTGGGAGTCCTTCTGTATATACTATGCAACTCTACCATAACGAGCTCCCACTCTACTTTGGAGTCCGTCTACATATACTACCCAACTCTACCATAACGAGCACCCACTCTACTTGGGAGTCCTTCTTTATATACTATGCAACTCTACCATAACGAGCTCCCACTCTACTTTGGAGTCCGTCTACATATACTACCCAGCTCTACCATAACGAGCACCCACTCTACTTGGAAGTCCGTCTGTATATACTATGCAACTCTACCATAACGAGCACCCACTCTACTTGGGAGTCCATCTACATATACTACCCAACTCTACCATAACGAGCACCCACTCTACTTGGGCGTCCGTCTACATATACTACCCAACTCTACTGTATCCATCATCCACTCTACTTGGACGTCCGTCTGTATATACTATGCAACTCTACCGTATCCATCACCCACTCTACTTGGGCGTCCGTCTACACATATAACGCAACTTTTACCATAACGAGCACCCACTCTACTTGATCGTCCGTCTGTATATACTACTCAACTCTACCATAACGAGCACCCACTCTGCTTGGGCGTACGTCTACATATACTACCAAATTCTACCATAACGAGCACCCACTCTACTTGGGCGTCCGTCTGTATATACTACCCAACTCTACCATAACGAGCACCCACTCTACTTTGGAGTCCGTCTGTATATACTATGCAACTCTACCATAACGAGCACCCACTCTACTTGGGAGTCCGTCTACATATACTACCCAACTCTACCATAACGAGCACCCACTCTACTTGGGAGTCCGTCTGTATATACTATGCAATTCTACCATAACGATCACCGACTCTACCTTGGGAGTCCGTCTGTATATACTATGCAACTCTACCATAACGAGCACCCACTCTACTTGGGCGTCCGTCTGTATATACTACCCAACTCTACCATAACGAGCACCCACTCTACTTATGCGTCCGTCTGTATATACTACTCAACTCTACCATAACGAGCACCCACTCTACTTGGGCGTCCGTCTACATATACTACCCAACTCTACCATAACGAGCACCCACTCTACTTGGGAGTCCGTCTGTATATACTATGCAACTCTACCATAACGAGAACCCACTCTACTTGGGAGTCCGTCTGTATATACTATGCAACTCTACCATAACGAGCACCCACTCTACTTGGGAGTCCGTCTACATATACTACCCAACTCTACCATAACGAGCACCCACTCTACTTGGGAGTCCGTCTGTATATACTATGCAACTCTACCATAACGAGCACCCACTCTACTTGGGCGTCCGTCTGCATATACTACCCAACTCTACCATAACGAACACCCACTCTACTTGGGCGTCCGTCTGTATATACTACCCAAATCTACCATAACGAGCACCCACTCTACTTGGGAGTCCGTCTGTATATACTATGCAACTCTACCATAAGGAGCACCCACTCTACTTTGGGAGTCCTTCTGTATATACTATGCTACTCTACCATAACGTGCACCCACTCTACCTGGGAGTCCGTCTACATATACTATCCAACTCTACCATAACGAGCACCCACTCTACTTGGGAGTCCGTCTACATATACTACAGAACTCTACCATATCGAGCACCACTCTACTTTGGAGTCCCTAAGTAAATACTATGCAACTCTACCATAACGAGCACCCACTCTACTTGGGAGTCCGTCTACATATACTACCCAACTTTACCAAAACGAGCACCCACTCTACTTTGGCGTCCGTCTGTATATACTACCCAACTCTACCATAACGAGCACCCACTCTACTTGGGCGTCCGTCTACATATTCTACCCAACTCTACCATAACGAGCACCCACTCTGCTTGGGCGTCCGTCTACATATACTACCCAGTTCTACCATAACGAGCACCCACTCTACTTGGGCGTCCGTCTGTATATACTACCCAACTCTACCATAACGAGCACCCACTCTACTTGGGAGTCCGTCTGTATATACTATGCAACTCTACCATAACGAGCACCCACTCTACTTGGGAGTCCGTCTACATATATTACCCAACTCTACCATAACGAGCACCCACTCTACTTGGGAGTCCGTCTGTATATACTATGCAACTCTACCATAACGAGCACCCACTCTACTTTGGCGTCCGTCTGTATATACTACCCAACTCTACCATAACGAGCACCCACTCTACTTGGGAGTCCGTCTGTATATACTATGCAACTCTACCATGACGAGCTCCCACTCTACTTTGGAGTCCGTCAACATATACTACCCAACTCTACCATAACGAGCACCCACTCTACTTGGGAGTCCGTCTGTATATACTATGCAACTCTACCATAACGAGCACCCACTCTACTTGGGAGTCCGTCTACATATACTACCCAACTCTACCATAACGAGCACCCACTCTACTTGGGCGTCCGTCTACATATACTACCCAACTCTACCGTATCCATCATCCACTCTACTTGGGCGTCCGTCTGTATATACTATGCAACTCTACCGTATCCATCACCCACTCTACTTGGGCGTCCGTCTACACATATAACGCAACTTTTACCATAACGAGCACCCACTCTACTTGGGCGTCCGTCTGTATATACTACCCAACTCTACCATAACGAGCACCCACTCTACTTTGGAGTCCGTCTGTATATACTATGCAACTCTACCATAACGAGCACCCACTCTACTTGGGCGTCCGTCTGTATATACTATGCAACTTTACCGTATCCATCATCCACTCTACTTGGGAGTCCGCCTGTATATACTACGCAACTCTGCCGTATCCATCATCCACTCTACTTGGGCCTCCGTCTATATATACTTCCCAATTATACCATATCGACCATCCACTATTCTTGGGCGTCCGTCTACATATACTACCCAACTTTACCATAACGAGCACCCACACTACTTGGGAGTCCGTCTACAATTTACTACCTAACTCTACCATAACGAGCACCCACTCTACTTGGGCGTCCGTCTGTATATACTACCTAACTCTACCATAACGAGCACCCACACTACTATGGAGTCCGTCTGTATATACTACACAACTCTACCATAACGAGCACCCACTCTACTTGGGAGTCCGTCTGTATATACTATGCAACTCTACCATAACGAGCACCCACTCTACTTGGGAGTCCGTCTACATATACTACCCAACTCTACCATAACGAGCACCCACTCTACCTTGGAAGTCCGTCTGTATATACTATGCAACTCTACCATAACGAGCACCCATTCTACTTGGGCGTCCGTCAGTATATACTACCCAACTCTACCATAACGAGCAACCACTCTACTTGGGAGTCCGTCTGTATATACTATGCAACTCTACCATAACGATCACCCAATCTACCTTGAGAGTCCGTCTGTATATACTATGCAAGTCTACCATAACGTGCACCCACTCTACTTGGGAGTCCGTCTACATATACTACCCAACTCTACCATAACGAGCACCCACTCTACTTGGGCGTCCGTCTGTATATACTACCCAACTCTACCATAACGAGCACCCACTCTACTTATGCGATCACAGCGGCGTTTTTATCATTGACCGTTCCACGACGGTACATTGTTACCTATGGGAAGCCATAACCGTCAAAATGTGGATATTTACAAACCATTCAATGACAGGCCATTTAATTCAACATGAAGTCATTTGATGACGTACATATTGATTCGATGCGACGTGTAAACTCGGTTCATTCGTTACAAAGTGAATTGATACGGTTCAAAGTGAAATGATACGGTGTACAATTTCAAACCATACGACGCAAAGTCATTTGATGACGTACATATTGATTCGATGCGACGTGTAAACTCGGTTCATTCGTTACAAAGTGAATTGATACGGTTCGAAGTGAAATGATACGATGTAAAATTTCAAACCATACGACGCAAAGTCATTCGATGACGTACATATTGATTCGATGCGACGTGTAAACTCGGTTCATTCGTTACTAAGTGAACTGATACGGTTCGAAGTGAAATGATCGGGCGAAAACACAGTCGGTGCGATGCAAACGCAATCCGTTCGACAGAAACTGATTTCATTACGTGCAAAGTGAAACGGTGCGACATCTGGCGGCGATATTTGCCACATCACTTGCAGGGTTATTTCCCCTACATAATATATGATAAATCAAAGTACTTAAATTACTGAGAATGCAATGTTTGATAGGAAAGACTGTATGAATATTTGCACGATCAAATTTCGATAAACTTTACATTGTTTTAGCCAACTTGGCGATCTTTGGCGACCTACCAAAATCTTAGAGGGTCAATCCATTCCAATTATATTGTGATCAATTGTCATTCAACTGTTTCAAATCTAGACTAGAATATTTTTTAAGAAATTGCTGATGGATAGACAGATTTGTGTTTTATGGCCAAATTGTCACCCAAGATGACCTCCATGTCTAAAATAATGTCATTTACAGAGTGGCGTGTATTAAGTGGTCTTCCGGGAACAAGATGCACAAGAGGGCCTGTATCACTCTACTGTCTTGAATAGTCTAAGGCCTACCGAAAAACAGTTTTCTTTTAATCAAAGGCTATAACTCGATCTGATGTGTCTAGTCAGATGCAACTGGTTTTGAACTTGTTCAGTGGCGTAACCTAGAAAACGTCTTCTGCTGCAGGGACAAATAACTTAACAAGAGGCACTACCCGTTGATTCAACTTACCTATGTCTGTCCCACACATTGAAAAGAAACTTTACTGTAGTATTTACTAAAAAACTAAAATACAAATTTATTGGTTGAAAGAAGAATTGAAATTGACTAAAAGCTGGGCTGATGTCATATAAAGCCCTGCTATAAGTAAATACACGGGTAAAAGTGACCATAATTTTGATAAATAAACAACAAGAAGAAGAAACAGAACATAACCTAGCTGGACGAAGTAGGTTAAAATGCTGCACCCATGTGCTGTTTCAAACGGTGTCCGGTTGGGGCCAGATACAATGTCGCATTGTCGTGGGCAACAATGCGACACCCGACAATGCGACATTGCGATGCCAATGCGACATTGCGATATGACAACGCGACATTGCAATACGACATCGCGACATAATTATCGCGATGTCATATTGCAATGTCGCGACAACGGAATGCAATGTCACGACAACGCGACATTTCAATACAATTATGTCGCGATGTCGTATTGCAATGTAGCGTTGTCGTGACATTGCATTGCGTTGTCGCGACATGGCAATATGACATCGCTACATAATTGTCTCGATGTCGTGACATTTCATTGCGTTGTCGCGACATTGCAATATGACATCGCAACAATTATGTCCGTATGTCGTATTGCAATGTAGCGTTGTCGTATCTCAATGTCGAATTGTCGTATCGCAATATCGCATTGTCATATCGCAATGTCGCGAAGTCGCATTGTCGGGTGTCGCATTGTTGCCCACGACAATGTGACATTGTATCTGGCCCCAACTGGACACCGTTTAAATGTGAAAGTGCCATAACTCCGTCATAAATCAGCGAACTGGGAAAAAGCGTGATATGCACAACTAGACATCTTACCGATGCTTCCTGCCAAGTTTCGTCGAAATCCAACAAGGCTTTAGAAGGAGTAGAGCCGACAAGAAATTTAAAAGCAAAAAGGTCAAGGGGCCGTAACTCCATCAAAAATCAACGAACCGAAAAAAAAAATGAAATAAAAAAAAAAATAAAAAAAAAAATCTCAAAAAACAACGACACAAAAATAAACAAAAAACATTTAAAACAATAATCAATAAATATATCAAATACAAAAAAATATAAGAAAAATAAATAAAAATAATCAAAAAAAATAATAAAAAAATATAAATTTATATATAGGTATTTAAAACAAATTTAAAAAAATGTACAAATAATAAAAAAAAATATACTAATTATAAAAAAAAGGCAAAACATCTGGTAAAGTTTGGTAAAGATCAGATGAAAAATGAAAGCCCTGTCGTATTAACGAGGCAAAATATAGCATTTTTTAACTAAATCAAGGGCAATAACTCCGCTGTTAGTAGTCTGATCTGGCTGGTTTTCGAACTTGTGCGAGCTTTCATTTATATTAACAATATGTTAAAGTTTTGTAAAGATCGGATGAAAAATGAAGGCCCTTGGCCAGTAGAGCTAAAAATCATCAGCTCCAGAAAGTAGGTCAAGGTTATAGATGAAATCCATGCATCCAAAAAGATGCACTACCCAAGACACAACTATGTCAAAATAGAATATGTTTTCTTCCAAAGATTAAGCTATAAATTAGGTTTAAAACATATAGTGCATAATTATAGTTCATGAGAGAGTGATGTAAATGTAACAAATGCCCTTTGCTTGGATGGTGAAGGTCACATTCACATTTGCTTTGTCACGTTGCAATGTACCACTCAAGATACAACTATAAGCAAAGTTTGAAAGGTCTAGTGCATACAGTTTGTGAGAAAATGACCTAAACGCAAATCTTGAATGTTGACGCCTCCGCCGCCGCCACGGCCGCCGGATAAGCAATACCTATGCCTCTTTTTTTGCGAGACAAAAACTGTTTTCCGGTAGGCCTTAGACTATTCAAGCCAGTAGAGTGATACAGGCCCTCTTGTGCATCTTGTTCCCGGAAGCCTACTTAATACACGCCACTCTGTAAATGACATAATTTTAGACATGGAGGTCATTTGGCCATGAACACAAATCTGTCTATCCATCAGCAATTTCATAAAATAATGTTCTAGTCTAGATTTGCAACAGTTGAATGACAATTGATCACAATATATTTGGAATGGATTGACCCTCGAAGATTTTGGTAGGTCGCCAAAGATCGCCAAGTTGGCTAAAATTATGGAAAATTTATGGATATTTGATCGTGCAAATATTCATACATTCTTTCCTATCAAACATTGCATTCTCAGTCTTTTTAGTACTTTGATTTATCATAATATATATGATATGTAGGGGAAATAACCCTGCAAGTGATATGTGGCAAATATCGCCGCCAGATGTCGCACCGTTTCACTTTGCACGTAATGAAATCAGTTTGTGTCGAACGGATTGCGTTTGCATCGCACCGACTGTGTTTTCGCCCGATCATTTCACTTCGAACCGTATCAGTTCACTTAGTAACGAATGAACCGAGTTTACACGTCGCATCGAATCAATATGTACGTCATCAAATGACTTTGCGTCGTATGGTTTGACATTTTACATCGTATCATTTCACTTCGAACCATATCAATTCACTTTGTAACGAATGAACCGAGTTTACACGTCGCATCGAATCAATATGTACGTCATCAAATGACTTTGCGTCGTACGGTTAGAAATCGTACACCATATCATTTCACTTTGAACCGTATCAATTCACTTTGTAACGAATGAACCGAGTTTACACGTCGCATCGAATCAATATGTACGTCATCAAATGACTTCATGTTGAATTAAATGGCCTGTCATTGAATGGTTTGTAAATATCCACATTTTGACGGTTATGGCTTCCCATAGTTACCATTGACTGTTCCATGGCGGTACACCTATTATTTTTGTGGTGTCGCATAATTTGCCCCTTTTTAATTCGTGTTTATGGTTTGTCATTTTCTATTCGGCCTTTTTTTATCGGGTACTTCTATTAATTTCTCCTCTGCAGTTTGGCAAAATACTGCAGACCAATATTATTATTTAATTTTTATTGCATACTGTCCAAAAACTAAATAGATATCGCAGATAGAAATACATTACATATTGGAGATGTGCTGTTAAACGGATCCTCATCCTGCGAGAAGGTACCGATGTACCCGTTCATATTACTGAAATGGGTATGATCTCAATAAATATTTTGTTCGTATGGTGTTTTTTTTACGTCATTTTCAATACATGCAAGGTTATATATGAATGCCGATTTTTTTTTGTGGTGGAGGCAGACCACCCACTTTTCTGGGTAGAACAAGTACTGTACACCTCCCGCCATCCGTAAGAACTCAGTAATTATGCTATGCTCAATTAAATATAATTGTGACAATTAAAGAGTATTACGTCGAAGCTAAATAAAGAAATAGGTATACATAACTTAATAGCAAGTATCACATACCCGTTTCCACAGGAATAAGAAACTCTTGAGAGCATTCAACGCCCGAACCCGTGTTTTGTACAGTAGGTATTTCATTAGAAGTTCGTACACCGCTGTTTCGTTCAGTTGTTGGGGGTGCCTGGGCTTTTCATAGTTACCTCGCCATATCCTCTGACAATATTCCTGTCTTGCCGCGTTTTCATGAGAGACTGTCTCTTGGCAAGGTTCTCTTCTAAGAATAAGAATAAAACAGTTAGTTTAGTTTTAGTTTAGTTTAGTTTAGTTAAGTAATTGAGAACGTAAGTAAGTTAGTAAGTAAGTAAGTAAGAACGTAAGTAAGTAAGTAAGTTAGTAAGAACGTAAGTAAGTAAGTAAGAAAGTAAGTAAGTAAGTAAGTAAGAACGTAAGTAAGTAAGTAAGGAAGTAAGTAAGAACGGAAGTAAGTAAGTAAGTCAGTAAGTAAGTAAGTAAGTAAGAACGTAAGTAAGAACGTAAGTAAGTAAGTAAGGAAGTAAGTAAGAACGGAAGTAAGTAAGTAAGTCAGTAAGTAAGTAAGTAAGAAAGTAAGTAAGTTTTCCCTAATCAATTTAACCAGGTGCTCGTTGATAGTACTCAAAAATGTAATATACTGAAAGAAATAAGTTTAGCACATAAATAACATGGTAAATGTTCTTCAGCCGTCATTAACAATATAATTAACATAATTAACAAGTATATTCAGGACATTATTTTTAAACGATATCTGCGAAAAAAATAGCAACAAGTTTTAATTTACTAGCTTTACAGAAATAATTTCGTTCTTATTTCAATATAAAGGGAGACAATTTAAAATTTAAAACTTTGGTTCGTAATTTCATTATAATGACAAGGTAAATGTCAATTGTTTTTGCGTTTTTATCACTCGAAACCCATAATAGGTGTTTAATTAAGTTTAACCCTGTTCTTGATAATATTCTTATTTTTAATATGAAAAAATGTGTTTTATATAAATGGCAGATAAGTCTCTATACTTACCATGAATCACACATAAGAAAACAAGAACACCTTCTGACATGCCAAAGTTATCCAATGCTTCACATTATAAAATAAACATTCAGTTTATTTAAGCTAGCTATGCAAAAAGACCGTGCTAAACTTATTTCTTTCAGTATACAATCAGGAATTAAATAAAAAGTAAGTGTAAAATGCCAATCATCAACAAAGGTATATAAATGCTACAACAAAAAGCTTGTCAACGATTACATCGCATCGCAGATGTCCTGCCACTACAACTAAAGAAGATAAGTAGTAAAGGATATGAGATTCGAGCCTCACTTTACTGTGCATTTGTGCAGGAAAACGATGTGTGATTCATCGAATCGTGTCTTTCAAGTTTGAGCAGGGTAGCGGAGGGATGGTGATGGGTGTGGGGAATGGGGGTTAGGCACCGAGAAAATGGCGACCCTGCGCAATTGCGCAACATAGTAAGGCTCGATTCGCACATCTCTTACTACTAAGGTGCATATGGCGTTTTTATTTCAATTAAATATCAGTACATAATGACAAAATAAAGCTTTAATCGTAATTAGCAGAACATTTTAATTATAAAGCTAGTTACACAATAGTATCGCTATTCTATTTAAGTTATCATCTGTTCATATATAGCATAATGACCACAGTGGACCCTACGATTATAACTAATGAAAGAAAGAAAGATTAACAAAAATAAATGCTTTTAATCTGTGATTACAATACGAAAGAAATAGGTTTGTTTACGGTAACCCATTCAAGAAATCATATTTTACATACGATAAATATATATATTGCATGCACATATATAAGATGGCTTGTTAAAGTAAAAAAACACAGCAATGTTAAGGTGTGTCCCCCCCCCATCCCCCCCACCCCCACACACACACACAAATACACACACATACACACACACCACACACCACACCCAGCCCACTCCCCCCTATTCAGTGATCAAGTTTAAAGTCGCCATCAACAGGCACATTATACGAGATATAGAGATATCTTACTATATTTTGAGAATCAAAACCAACTCACAATTCATTAAACGCATATTCAATTTCTAAGAACCCGTGAATATAAACCTATACTTTTAATCAGCATATATACATTATTATATGACCTGAACACCGGCCTGAACAACTGAAGTGTTATTTTGCCGTTATTTGGCAGGTTAGTTTCTTCAACTTCCTCTACAACAGCATGGAACGGTTCTTGCTTTCAAAATATTTTGGGGTGAAAATAAAATAATATTGCCGCGTGTACCTTTAAGAACCAGACTGAGTGGGAAGAAACGGAAGTATATTAACATGAGAATACCTGCTTGCATGCTGCGAAGCGCAGAGAAAGGTATGTCGAAGCTTTGCCTGCCAGTGTTGTCGCGCGTCCTCAAGGCATCGGCGTTAAATTTAAAGCTCTGGCCGGATTCGATTGTTACGGGTCGAACGTTTCCTGTAATACAAGCTTGTAATATATACAATTATTCAACTCTGGAAATAAAAATGGAGATGGATGCTTTAACCAGAGATCAGCACAGACGTGTACGCAAGTTATTGGTTATAATAGCGTAAATGAGTCTCCATGCCCATTCCACAGTAAATTTAGAATGTTGACAACCTGTTAAAAATTCAAACCTGATTGTAGTTCTGGGAAATTTACTTTATCATGCAAATATAAACATCAATATATATATATCAACAAGGAAATAGAGGGATGAATATCTTCTAAGAAACATTTCTTCAGGTGTGTACTAACACCGGGTCAAAGGTCAAAGCTATTTTTACCCCTTGCAATGTCGTACCCGGTCTACTTTCACTTCTGAAATTTATATAAAAAACTATCAAAAACATGATGAGCTCCATTTTCAAATACCAATAACATGTCCAGAATACAGTTGCAGCCAAAAAATAACTGGAAGCTGCACTAAAACATAAATGAAGAAAAAAAAGATTAGCACTGTTTAATACAGAACTTCTTTCGACTGCACCAGGCCGGCACACTGCACCAGGCCAGCACATCCGGCTGATTTAGTGTAATTAGACCTAAAGGAATGTCAACCATTTTGTCTCTGTTAAATTGCGTATTTCATATACATGGGTTTTAATTAATTTTCTTTCAAATTGTTATTGTTTCCGGTTGTACAGTGTATATGCACGTTTTGCTCATGCATCTCAATATATATACTATATATATACATGTTACGTATCTCTTTATTGTGTATAACACGTTATGTATCTCTTTATTGTGTATACACGTTATGTATCTCATCATTGTGTATACAAGTTACGTATCTCTTTATTGTGTGTAACACGTTATGTATCTCTTTATTGTGTATACACGTTATGTATCTCTTTATTGTGTATAACACGTTATGTATCTCTTTATTGTGTATACACGTTATGTATCTCTTTATTGTGTATACACGTTATGTATCTCTTTATTGTGTATACAAGTTACGTATCTCTTTATTGTGTGTAACACGTTATGTATCTCATCATTGTATATACACGTTACGTATATATGTATTGTGTGTAACACGTTATGTATCTCATCATTGTGTATACACGTTACGTATCTATGTATTGTGTGTAACACGTTACGTATCTCATCTTTGTGTATACACGTTATGTATCTCTTTATTATGTAAACACGTTATGTTTCTCTTTATTGTGTATACACGTTATGTAGCTCATTATTGTGTATACACGGTATGTTTCTCTTATTGTGTATACACGTTATGTATCTCTTTATTGTGTGTAAACGTTATGTAGCTCTTTATTGTGTAATATTTATTGTGTGTACACGATATATATCTATTTATTGTGTATACACGTTATGTATCTCTTTATTGTGTGTAAACGTTATAAGTATCTCTTTATTGCATATACACGTTACGCAGTTCTTTATTATGCAGATACGTTATGTATCTCTTTAGTGTAGGTACACGTTATGTTTCTCTTTATTGTGTATACACGTTATGTAGCTCGCTATTGTGTATACACGTTATGTATCTCTTTATTGAGGGTCTCTTTATAGTGTACACGATATGTATCGCTTTATTGTGTGTTAACGTTATGTATCTCTTTATTGTTTGTAAACGTTATAAGTATCTCTTTATTGCATATACACGTTACGCAGCTCTTTATTGTGCATATACGTTATGTTTCTCTTTATTGTGTATACACGTTATGTAGCTCGCTATTGTGTATACACGTTATGTATCTCTTTATTGAGGGTCTCTTTATAGTGTACACGATATGTATCGCTTTATTGTGTGTAAACGTTATGTATCTCTTTATTGTTTGTAAACGTTATAAGTATCTCTTTATTGCATATACACGTTACGCAGCTCTTTATTGTGCATATACGTTATGTTTCTCTTTATTGTGTATACACGTTATGTAGCTCGCTATTGTGTATACACGTTATGTATCTCTTTATTGAGGGTCTCTTTATAGTGTACACGATATGTATCGCTTTATTGTGTGTAAACGTTATGTATCTCTTTATTGTTTGTAAACGTTATAAGTATCTCTTTATTGCATATACACGTTACGCAGCTCTTTATTGTGCATATACGTTATGTTTCTCTTTATTGTGTGTAAACATTATGTAGCTCTTCATTGTGTATACACTATATGTATCTCTTTCTTGTGTGTAAACGTTATAAGTATCTCTTTATTGCATATACACGTTACGCAGCTCTTTATTGTGCATATACGTTATGTATCTCTTTAGTGTGTGTACACGATACATATCTGTTTATTGTGTGTAAACGTTATGTAGCTCTTTATTGTGTACACACGATATGTATCTCTTTAGTGTGTGTACACGATATGTATTTCTCTAGTGTGTATACACGATATGTATCTCTTTATTGTGCGTACACGATATGTATTTCTCTATTGTGTATACACGATATGTATCTCTCTATTGTGTGTACACGATATGTATTCCTCTATTGTGTGTACAGGATATGCATCTCTTTATTGTAGGTAGACGTTATGTATCTCTCTATTGTGTGTACACGATATGTATCTCTTTATTGTGGGTACACGATATGTATCTCTTTATTTTGGGTACACGATATGTATCTCTTTATTTTGTGTACACAGGATATGTATCTTTATTGCATATACAAGTTATGTAGCTCTTTATTGTGTATACACGATATGTATCTCTTTATTGTGTGTACACGATATGTATTTCTCTAGTGTGTATACACGATAAGTATCTCTTTATTGTGCGTACACGATATGTATTTCTCTATTGTGTATACACGATATGTATCTCTCTATTGTGTGTACACGATATGTATTCCTCTATTGTGTGTACAGGATATGCATCTCTTTATTGTGGGTACACGTTATGTATCTCTCTATTGTGTGTACACGTTATGTATCTCTTTATAGTCGGTACATGATATGTATCTCTTTATTTTGGGTACATGTTATGTAACTCTTTACTGTGAGTACACGATATGTATCTCTTTATTGTGTGTACACGATATGCAGCTCTTTATTGTGTGTACACGATATGTATCTCTGTATTGTGTGTACACGATATGTAGCTCTTTATTGTGTGTACACGATATGTAGCTTTTTATTGTGTGTACACGTTATGTATCTCTCTATTGTGTGTACACGTTATGTATCTCTTTATAGTCGGTACATGATATGTATCTCTTTATTGTTTACACGATATGTATCTCTTTATTGTTTACACGATATGTATCTCTTTATTGTTTACACGATATGTATCTCTTTATTTTGGGTACATGTTATGTAACTCTTTATTGTGTGTACACGATATGCAGCTCTTTATTGTGTGTACACGATATGTATCTCTGTATTGTGTGTACACGATATGTAGCTCTTTATTGTGTGTACACGATATGTAGCTCGTTATTGTGTGTACACGATATGTAGCTCTTTATTGTGGGTACACGTTATGTAGCTCTTTATTGTGGGTACACGTTATGTAGCTCTGTATTGTGTATACACGTTATGTAGTCTTTTATTGTGCATACACGTTACATATCTCGTTATTTTGTGTACACGTTATGCATTTCTTTATTGTGTATACACGTAATACAGTTCTTTATTGTCTATATACGTTATTTAGCTCTTTATTGCGCGTACACGTTATGTAGTTCCTTATTGTGTATATACGTTATATATGCATCTATACACGTTATATTTCTGGAATTGATGTCTATATACGCAATGAAGACAGTTTGCTAAAAGCTATCTTCACCACCACTAGCCCAGTGTATCGGATAAGATAGCAAATATCACCATTGGCGGATGTAGACAAGGAACAGCATCTCACCGCCGCAGCAAAATCAACATAGAGCTTCAGAGACAACCACCTACACACAGACAACCGAATCGACTACACAGCGGCACAAGATCAACCAACACAGTCATCACAACAGTCTAGACTCTATTGTACCAATCCCTTTAGGACGTCCCATCCTGTCATCGGGTGGAGAGACGTCAACCCTTAGAAGCAACAGCAACAATTTGAGACCTAAAGTACGAACTGTGGGGGTATATTTTGCTAGTTGTGCGTGTGGTATAAAACTATTACCTTCTTCATCGCTCCTCCGGTAACTGGTATTTAACACCGATCGTTTGACTGAAATACCACGCATTGGTACCCTGCCGTCCCCTAGTGTCATCATCGCAGAGTTTCTTAAACTGAAACAAAACCAAGGATAATAAAAAAATATAATATAGAAACAAATAATACATATATGCTTCCAAACCGCTACATAACACACATATCTCTTAAAGTCAGATGACATTTGTATGTGATAGATCTGCTCATATGTCACAAACCGCATTTTTCACACATTTCTGAAAATTGCGTATGCATTCTTCACAAATCGCACATGTGAAATTTCCGAAAGTGCGTCATAATAAAACGTATATTTCACAGCTATTGTATATGTATAATGTTTATAATAATTCATCTCCCAAACTCATTGAATGGAAGAAAAGCGGCTGGTTTCTACAGTATACATATTAAGTGTTATTATATAACCTATAAATAGACGCGTTTTCATTGGCTAAAAAGTAATTTTTTAGAAAAAATATCTAGCGATATTGACCTGTTTTTTTGATATTGCCCTTTTTTTTTTGATATTAACCTGTTTTATATAATTGTTTTTTTGATATTGACCTGTTTTATATAATTGTAAATTGAGGGTTATATAATAAAACAGTTATGGACTTTTCAGCTGTTATACATGATGTTGATATGCACCAAAAAATCATTATTGACCTCGGCTATCGCCTCGGTCAATAATGATTTTTTTGGTGCATATCACATCATGTATAACAGCTGAAAAGTCCATAATTGTATATTATGACCTCTTAAATATTTCGTTCGTTCGTTCGTTCATTTGCTCGCTTGTTTTCAATGTTCGATTGTTCGTTGATTTCACTCATTTGTTCGTTTCTTTGGCGAGTTCGAAACTAAGTTCCGACACAAGAACCATCATGATTGGTCCGGAAGTCTTCCTATGGACATTCTGCTCCTATTGCTTTCAAATGGGAAGATGTCAATGGCTTGCAATGAACTGATGTAAGAAACCCAACTATTAATTAGTCTGACAATCGTGAAAATAACCATAGCAATAGAAACATACGCATAAGGTGCAGTGTACAATAACTCGAAATTAACCCATGGAATAGTTAATTAGATTTGGACAGACAAAATAATATTTTGAACAAATGGAAATAATTACTAGGTTTGCACCATTGCAACAAAAGAACTGTTTTATAAAACGGGACGCGACGCGACGTGATAGACCATGGGCTACTAAACTTTTCGGTACCAACTCAGCTGGCAAATTTTAAATGCTGCCACCTTTTAGATATATCTTATTAAAAAAGAAATAGTCAGGATAGTTTTTCTGAAACGGTAGCTTACACATTAAGTAAATATATGCAAATATGAAGAAAAAAAATACCGATTTTTATGAACAAAAATCGCTAAAAACTGGAATAATTTTTTAATATTATTATCATTGCAATATTAGGGAGCTGACGCTTCTGAAAGTTGTCTGTTATATTCTTATTAATAAAACTAATATTTACAATGAACAAAATGTATACAGCTGCCATTTTTGGGGGGAAATCAGCAAAAAAAGCATATAAATCGCTGAGTTTTGGAATAATTATTTAAAAAAATAGTGACACTTTCAATTACACAAATTAGAAGTTTTTAAAGTGTTTTCATTCATCTAAAGATGTCCTGTGATATCGGTAAAATTCTAAAGGATCAGAGATTTGAAAAAACTGGGATATTTTGGGCCAAAAGTTTGAAAAATTGAACCAAAGTCACGCAAATCGGGATTACTTTTTAAAATATAATTCTCATTACAATATGAGGAGATTGAAAGTCCTTAAAGTTATTTGTTTTATTATACATGTTCATGAAAACAAATATTTGGAATGAATAAAATATATAAATTTTGAAATGTTGGTGGGAAATCAACACAAACTGAATTAAAGTCGCTGATTTTTGGAATAATTATGAAATTTTAAATTATGATTAAAATATAGAAAAAAATAAGTCGTTATAGTATTTCTTTAAATGTAAATGTGTCATTGGCTACAGAAGAGACAGTCCTAAAGGATCAGAGATTTGAAAATGCCATTTCTTTTGTCCCGGAATATCGAAATTTAAACAAAAAACGCCGAAAACTGGACTATTTAAAATGCAATGTTATTGCAATATAAGTGAGTTGAATGTTCTTTTAACATTCTTTTATATTAATCGCTACAAACTTGTTTTTTAATTTATTTTTAGCATTTGCGACCATCTTGAATTTACGGTCGACCTGAAATCTTGACATTTTTGGAAAAAATCTACAAAAATAAATCATAAAATAAAAGATTTTTGTGTATTTCTTTATAACACAACAAAGTTTTTTTCAAAAATGTAAATAAAGATGTATTAAGGTACAGACAAAACGTTTCGAAGTAACTTGAAAACTGTAAATAAAATTTATGAAATTTAAATTTTATTAAAAAAATAAATCTTTTGAAGTGAAAGGGACCTGAAGGTCTTTAATCTTTTCTTATTACGTTCGTGTATATGGAGAAATAAAATGGGCGAACACAAAAAAAATAGCTTAAAAAAAGAATTGCACGAATATCATGTATTTGTAATCAAATAAATTGAAGACATGTTTAAACGATTTTGAAATTTAAACACAAACTCACAAATTGCATGCTTAAATGCCATTGTAGTATTTCTTTTATTTAACTATTGCAAAAAAATATATGCCAATACACAGAACCGAGAAAAGTGATATTTCGGTTTTGGGTTTTGAAAATGCAATTCAGAAGCAAACGTAGTTTTAAAGAAAACTCAGCCTGGAAAATAATATACGTCTCAAAGCTAGCTATTCTTACAATAGTAAGAGACAATCATGATATTAACATCTTTAACAGAATACTACGTTTTCATCTGCCGACTGTTGACGCGTGTTAACATTCTGAATCTGGTATACATGCTACAACTAACTCCCCTGCATTCACACCATGTTACAATACAGGGAAGCCTGTGCTTTCTGCAAGTACAGTGTAAAGTAAGTTTCGCAAAATACTTTGATAACATTCCGAAATTATAAAGTACATCTGTTATAACAGGCCTTATAACAAAGTCTAAGGTGTACCATCCCTATTTTAAAGATATGTAAGATATTTCGAGGTACTTGTTTGCACGTTGATATCCAGCTGATAATTATTCCAAGGTATCATTACAATGGCTTGTTGTATATCCATCCTACTGCGTTGTTGATTGGATTGGAAAATCTCACCATCAGCTTTACTATAGACTGTGTGTCCATTTAGACATAGAGGATCTGACATGAGTTGTCATTTCATACAAAATGTTATTAAACGAGTTCAGGAATTTGTTATTAATTAAACGAGCTCCTAACGATATTGAAGACGAGTACCATTTTATTTTGATCTGTTCTACTTACTCTAACATTAGAAACAAATATATTCCTAAATATTACACAACTAGACCAAGCATGTTTAAATTTGTGGAATTGTTGCAGTCATTAAACAAAAAGGTTATTCTTAGTTTGGGTAAATTCATTTCCGATGCACTTGTATTAAGGCTATCTACATCCATTTTAACAGACTAAAAAACAAAAATAACACTAGATATCTTATTTTAGAACATCCTCATTTATCATTACCATACCATAATATGTGTAGGTTTTTGATTGTTTAAATATGTATGAAACAAAAAAATAAACATAGTGATTATTTTGTTGTATTTGCAATGTTAATATCTGTCACGTGTGTGTATATTATAATTATCATATATTTGTAATGATGAAAAACTGTAATAGTTTTTAAGTCAATTAAAGTATCTATCTATCTATCTATCTATCTATCTATCTATCTATCTATCTATCTATCTATCTATCTATCTATCTATCTATCTATCTATCTATCTATCTATCTATCTATCTATCTATCTATCTATCTATCTATCTATCTATCTATCTATCTATCTATCTATCTATCTATCTATCTATCTATCTACCTACCTACCTACCTACCTACCTACCTACCTACCTACCTATCTATCTATCTATCTATCTATCTATCTATCTATAGTCAATAAAAGTATCTATCTATCTATCTATGAAATGACAACGAGTGTCAGATCCTTTTTATCACATGGCTCAAAAACGACAAGAAACTTGCAATTAAACCCAACCAATCAAACCAGAACGATACCTCCGACGGACAACAGCACGTGTATAAAGCACGTGCACGGTTGCCTTGTATTACACATGGTTAATATAAGGAAATACGTAATGGGTATATTAAACGGAATACAAGCAGTTCCATGTGATAAAACCTACTGTTTAAAATAATATTTAACTACAGTCTTTCAAAACATGGCTTTCATGATGCTCTGTCCTGTTGCCTTAGCGGTATCTGGATTATACTTTTCTTTCAGCAGTCACTCAAACTACTTTGTAAATCAGTTGTTTTCGTTTAAGAACGATTTTCTACTGCAAAGACTGCTGTGCTAGTGATTCAAACCACTTTGCAACATTGCCTTTGTATCTACTCTGTGTTAACTTGCATCACGTGTAACACCCGTTAGCTGCTGTATATTTAAGGACTATTGATCTGCCATCCTTATATAAAAACAACCTTCAAAATGGATTGGGTGTGGTCAAGTGAAATTTTCAACTAACTGCATACTTTAGGCATGAGCAATGTCAACCATAAAGTACATGTCAGTAATTCAATATTATTTACGTGAACATAATATCAGAAAAAATACTTATATGGCTGAAATTAAGCCCTTTATATCCGAAAAGTATGACGCATTTTTATTCGAAGTTTTTTGTTTGTTTTTTAATGTCAAATAAATTGTTCCATTTATCCGGCAAGAGCAGACGAGACATCATTTCTAAATAAATTAAGCCATGTTATCACATCATCCAAATTTCAAAGTGTACCATTGTAAAAAGGCAAAGATATATATTCTTTCAATGACAGGATCTTTTTTTTTTTTTCTTTTTTTTTGAGCCGTCTTCTGACGACCCGTTTAATCTCCCCGTCAATTGGTGGAGCAAGGGTCGGGGAGGACCATCCCTTGCCACACCTTACAATATCTTTACATTTACATGCAATATTTATATGAAATACTATTTTAGCATAATGAAATTACAATTAATACAGAAAATATACATGTATTGTACAGTTATGGCAGGGAGCATAAAAATTATGATTTCAGGAAGAAAAAGAAAAATTCTGTTTAAGGAAAAAAAACACTTCTTTACCTAACAGTTGATTGCTGTCCAAAGGCCCATCTGCTTATAAAAATTGTATATGTAAGTATTAAATATTCAATATTGATATAATTGATTTACGAATTGTCAGTGTCTTGGGTTTGCTCTAAAATTGTACCCGGAGAAGTGCATGGATAGGAGTTAGTATAATACTGATTAATCTACAATGGTTTTGTACTTGCTCCATGAATTTTCAAATCTTTCTAGTTGATTATTTCTAATTGCGATTTGTCTATGTGTTTCATACAGATACCTTAGTCTGTATATCATTGGGGTAAGGGAGAGCGGTGTTTTTAGTCGTTTTGAGGTAAATATATAGTATTTCATTTCTAAAATAATTTGTAACTCTACAGTCGATTGTTCTTCACCTGTGTTAAAAATAAATGCTTGTTCTGACAGATTCAGATTTATGTTTTTTGTTAAAAAGAAAGAGTTTATCTGTGTTAAAAAATTCTGAGATGAAGGACAGGTCCAAAACATATGAACTATAGTCTCGTCTTGGTGGCAGAAGTGGCAGAAAGGGTTTTCAGCTTTTTTTTTATTTTATGTAGATAATGCTGTGTTGAAAGAAGCCGATGGTTAATTCTTGTTTGAAACCATTGTAGTATTGTGCTAGAGGTAATTTTGAAAGGGGATGAATATATGTCTTTCCATGTTTCGGCTTCAATATCATAAATATGTTCCCATTTGATTTTTGATGTTGGACTTTCATTATTTCTATTAAAAGTGGAATACATAGCAATGCAACCTTTCTTGTTTTTGATGATTGCTTTAATATTCGCAGGTAAAATTGGGTTTTCTAATTTGTTCATTGTTATTTTGTTTTGCAATTGTTTTCTAAAGGTTTTAATGGCAGCTACTACTCCTTCGTAGATTAGAAAATTTGTTTTAATGCCAGTTTTTTCTTCAAAGTCAGTAAAAGAATAAAATCCACCATTTTCATTGATTAAGTCATTTATAAAAATGATGCCTTTCCTATACCATACTTCGTTAAAAAACGGCTTACCGCCAATCAAAATATTGTTATTATAGAGTAGTGGGTTTGACAAAAAGCCCTCAGGTGAGTTAGGCAAACTAAAATCAATAAGTTTAACATATGAAATTAGCACATCTTTCCAGAAATTATTTTTAATTTTTTTTATTAATGTTTCACAGTAATTTTTGCCAAAAGATGTTAATTTTTTAATATCTATTATTTTTTCAACCAGTTGCTTCCAAGTGCCCTCATTAGTTATGAGTCGTCTTATCCATGTAGTTTTAAGGCTGAATATAAATGCTTTAAGATTAATCATTTTGAGACCACCTTCAAAATGTTGCTTAACTATTACGGATTTTTTTTTTTTGCAGGGCCTTCCCATAAAAAGTCATAAAATATGTTATTAATTTGTGTTATTGTGTTTTCATTTGGATTTGGAAGAGATATAAATAAATGATTTAAAATAGGAAGTAGTAATGTTTTAATAACTGTGATTTTACCAATCGGTGTTAAATATCTTCGCTTCCATATCTTTACTGTATTTTGGATTTTGAATATATTATCATTATAGTTTAATTCTATCATTTTACCTAAGTCGACGTTGAAATGTATTCCTAGTAGCTTGAAATGATCTTTTCCCCTGTTAAGTTTCCATTTTGTTTTGATTGTATCTGAACTGTATTTTTTCCTCCCTATCCATACAACTTGTGTTTTGTCAAAATTTATATTTAAACCAGAATATTTAGAGTATTTTAATAGTTCTGAGAGTGTTTCATTCAGAGATGTATCAGATCCATCCAAAATGACAGATGTATCGTCTGCATATTGCGAAAGTTTAGTTTCTACGTTCTCTATAGTAATACCTTTAATATTTTTATTATTTCTTATTCTAATTGCCAATATTTCAGCACACAAAATAAAAATATAAGGTGACAAGGGGTCGCCCTGACGGCAGCCCCTTCCGATGTTAAAAAACGATGACAGGTTTCCTCCTTGGTTAACAGCCAATTTTGCATTTTTATATAAAATCTTTATCCATGATATAAAATTTTCTCCAAATTTTAAGAAATGTAAGTACTTTAAATATAAAGACCCATGACAGAGAATCAAAAGCTTTTTCAAAATCAATCAAGAGAATTAAACCTGGCAGATTATTTTCTTCTGCGTATTGCATAACATCATATATAAGTCTAGTGTTTTCTCCTAAGTATCTTCCAAAGATAAAACCAGATTGATCGTTATTTATCAGCTTAATAAGTGTTGATTTAATTCTATTTGCAATAGAGCCTGAGGCAATTTTATATGTACAATTTGGGAGGAGATTGGTCTATAGTTTTTTATATGCAGTCTCGATTTATTTTCCTTTGGTATAACGGTTATTATTCCTTGACAGGATCTCAATGTTATAGTATGATGACATTGATGGACTTTCTCTGTAAAAATGTTATAACCGGCAACTATATTTGTGGATGTGTTAAACAGAACTGAGTGACTATGTTGCATAGAAACATTGCCAAACAAAACCAATTAATCATTAGCATGTCTATATTCGAACAAAAATGGTCCAACCCAAATAACAAATCTAATAATCTGTTCATCCGAACGTTTCACCATAGCACATGTTTCAATTTACAATGTAAGTGCACACTTTTCATGTGTATTATTTTTGTATTGAAGGCTCATGGGATATAAATAATATTTTCCTTTTTTTAACAGTGGTGTACTTTTACAATTATGCTATATAACTAGAAGGGTGTTCCACAGAACACATTTGTAGGCTGTCATGTGCTTATTTAACGTTATGAGCTAGGTCAGGTTGCAGGTAAAGGTCTACTGGAAATCGGCCTAACTTTGCCGAAATGAAAGACAAAGATTTTAGACATGTGTAGCGACTTTCCTTGGGGTGAGATGAAAATGTTTATGAAGTTTCACGAAAGTAGGTTAAATATGACCAAGTTCATGTTGCAGGTTAAGCGTGACGGACAGACGGACGAAGTTGACGAAAGAAAACATACTACGGACAAAGCGATCCCTACCTGTCTGCCATGCTACAAAGGTGACACGGAGACAAATAAAATGGAACTTTGAATTGTAACATTTCTGTGAATCATTTTTTAATGTTAGCTCAATCTTTGTAATTAAAAACTTTAACATGTACATTATTATCTCCCTTTATAGCAACACCTTTATTACAGAGAATAGCAATAAGAAATCTAAATAAAAGTATGCGAATTGAGACTTTTTGAACAAGTTTTACACCTTTTTTTACTTTGTGTTACTTTTCAAGCCATAAATCCTTCTCCCTTTTTAAATAGAAAAATAAACTCTATGAAACACCCGAAAACATGTGATTTTCGTGCTTGTTCTTAAAGCCGACATGGGTTACTATAATCGATGTATAATTCTCAAAATAATTTAAGGACCAAGTTTTGAAATGGGCCATTTTTTAAAGTGCTGTTTTTTTAATAATTTACTGTTTTTCTTTACAATTTGTAAGGTTGGTTGTATTTGTTTACAATCTTTAGGTGACACAAATGTATAAACTGTGTATATGGATATGAAATTCAACATAGTAAAGTTAAATAGTTTTTACTGCTCTTTTGTGCAATCGTAATTTCTTAATTAATCTTAGATTATTTTGAAGGGTATATTTAATGTGTTTGATTTAGATGTTTTTGTTTATGTTATAGAGATATGTACCTTCCTATGAAAGTTCATTGTATCACATTAGTTTTGATAAAAAAGCAACTTTGTAATATGTTCTTCAGGGGCCACGTTATAATACAATACTTACCTTCTGTACCTTCTGTACAAACAACACAACAGGATGATGATAACCACAACTACCACGGCCACAGCGCTCGCCGCGATACCGGTAATGGCGCCGAGTGATAGTTTATCTGAAACATAAACAATGGGTTTTTCTATGTATGGTGATTCAAAATTAATCAAAATAACTGTTTGAAAAAAAGGTTGATTCCTATACTAGATAAATTGAATTGAATGGGATGAAATTGAATGAAGAGAGAGAGAGAGAGAGAGAGAGAGAGAGAAAGAGAGAGAGAGAGACATACAGACACGCACACGACAGGTGGAAAAACGGACGGACGGACACGCAGACAGAGAGAGAGAGAGAGAGAGAGAGAGAGAGAGAGAGAGAGAGAGAGAGAGGTTTGATATATAGTACAAGGGACTATCCCCATCCGATTGCCAATCCATTGGATGTCAAACTAATATACGAAAAGTATTTTATAAACAGTACATGCAAAGGTCGCATTATCCTCCATCATAGTGGTGTATGTCGGCATATCAATGGCGACTTAACAAAAGCCTCGATTTAGGTAAAATATGTTATCACGGAAACGTTAATGTGTATGAAGTTGACCCGGGGTTCGGGGTTCGATATTCGAACCCAGTTCAGTATTCAACATTTGAACCCAGTTTGGGGTTCGACATTCGAACCCAGTTCGGTATTCAACATTCGAACCCAGTTCGGTATTCAACATTCGAACCCAGTTCGGGGTTTAACATTCGGTATTCAACATTCAAAGTCAGTTCGGGGTTCTGCCTGCACCACATAGAGGGGAAGGATAGATAGGAATACGGGAATAGCGCCCTACGCTCACTAACGAGTATATGCATGTGGCCTTGTCCCACTTATTATTATAAAGTCTAGATCATCTGTGATGCTTGCTTGTTTTCAAGCCAACCGTCTGTCTAAAACAAGTTTGACGCGGCAGCCATTTTACCGAGATTCTGGTATCGTTTCTGATTGGTTGATGCAGACGCACCTTCTATCGAAGATATACAGAACGGCAGAAAGACACTAAATTAATAAATAAACAAAGAGGGAAACTTTATCATTATATCGACGAACTGAATGTAGATGGTCAATACTACTAAATTAAAAAATAATAATTACAAGCAAGTGTTTCCGGTTTAACATGTGTATGCACAAAGGGTCAAGACGTTTGTATTTACAATCAAGCGTCGAAGATGGTGAAGACTAATTATTATATAGCATTGATATGACGTTCATACCATTCTCATCTGAAAGAAAAAATCCAACAAGTTTTCAAATTGCATGTTTACTATGTGAGAGATTCAAATTAAAGCTCCCATATGAAGGGATGAAGGCAATGGCGTATATAGATCTCTAAGTAAATATTGATAATAATAAATAAAGCTGACTTCGCGGGTTTAATAAAAAAAACAATACACTTTCCTTTTCATGTTTTTTTAGTGTTTAACGTCATTTTTCAGCCCATTTTAGGCTATGTATGACGGTCGGTTTTTGTTGTGGTGGGTGCAGACCACTCACTTACTCCTGGGTAGATCCAGTACTATGTGCCATCCACCATAAGAATCGACGCTTTCTCACTTACAAGTCGAGCTCCCATTGGGATTCGAACCCGCAGCGGTGAGAGGCGAGCAGTTTTACAACGCAATGTCTTAACCCCTCTACCACGGAGACGCTTTGAAACAATTCTCATATACTGGCACAAATATGTTATATAGCTTATGGTCATACACTATTTTTAAATGGACACACAAGGCAATCTTGATGTTTGTAAAACTCAAGGCGTCCCATTAGTTTTTCTACATAACATGCATTTGTTCAATCATTATTAGTAATTAAAATAATATTATATTTATAACAAATTGTATTTGCATATTAATAACTGTGGATTATATTGGACCAATAATATATTCAAAAATGTGGTAGAATAACAGAAAAGTTGAAAACTCAAACTTGTATTTAATTATATGCAAGAATGTTTAAAGTCAAAATGATACAGGATTAATAAATCGAGAGGTTAAGCGTAATGCTTGATAACAACTTCAAGATTGCTTTATGTCCCTTTTATACTAATGCTTGAACAATGTAAGTTATGTAGAAAAGCTAACAAAACGCCGCGATTTAAAAAAACAACAACAAAAAAACAACAAGATTGCAGTGTGTCCCTTTAATAACAAATATAATCATAATCACTAACCTGCCATTTTTATTTTATTTCCAAAAGATTTTAACAATTATATATATATATATTAAATTTCGAAATCACGAAAAACACTCTACCACTTGACAGAAAATCACAACTGACTGTCGTTTTTAACATGTTTACGTATTTTGATAACCTAATACACAGGTTGATATACTAGCCGATATTATCCGTAATTTAATACCCGTTTTTACTTCCTATACTAGCTGCAACAGGTAAAAGGAAATCCATCTTAAAATGTATTGTCACGATATCAATTGAAAAACTTAAACTATAACGTTTCAACGATATTGAAACCGTGTGTACACTGTTTAACAATAACAGGTGTAGTATTGCTGCTGCCGCCAACAACAAAAACATTTTACAACATATGTACACCGTTTTTAAACCTACTGACGACGAGGTATATATAATTATAACTTACATAGTTTGAGAATACAAACTCTATGTAGACACAATATAAACGGCTTTAACCAGAGGAAGTTAGCTCGTAGTTCGCATTTCGGCGTTCGACATTCGTTCTGTTACGGATTTGTCAGCACGGAGTTCAACATTCATTTGTCAGCAGCGAGTTCGACATTCCCAACTCGGAGTTCAACCTTCAAACCCAAATCGGAGTTTCACATTGCCAGCTCGGAGTTCGACATTCAAACCCAACCCGGAGTTCGACATTTGCAGCTCGGAGTTCAACATTCGAACACAACTCGGAGTTCGAGATTGCTAGCTCGGAGTTCAACATTCAAACCGAACTCTGAGTTCGCTATTCGCAGCTCGGAGTTCAACATTCGAACCCAACTCGGAGTTGGACATTCGCAGCTCGGAGTTAAACATTCAAACCCAACTCGGAGTTCAACATTCCCAGTTCGGATTTCGACATTCAAACCAAACACGGAGTTCGACATTCGCAGCTTGGAGTTCAACATTCGAACCAAACTCGGAGTTCAACATTCGCAGCTCGGACTTCAACTTTCGAACCAAACTCGGAGTTCGACATTCGCAGCTTGGAGTTCAACATTCGAACCCAACTCGGAGTTCGACATTGCCAGCTCGGAGTTCAACATTCAAACCCAACTCGGAGTTCGGTATTAGCAGCTCGGAGTTCAACATTCGAACCCAACTCGTAGTTCGACATTGTCAGCTCGGAGTTCGACATTCAAACCCAGCCCGGAATTCGACATTCGCAGCTCGGAGTTCAACATTCATTTGTCAGCAGCGAGTTCGACATTCCCAACTCGGAGTTCAACCTTCAAACCCAAATCGGAGTTTCACATTGCCAGCTCGGAGTTCGACATTCAAACCCAACCAGGAGTTCGACATTCGCAGCTCGGAGTTCAACATTCGAACACAACTCGGAGTTCGAGATTGCTAGCTCGGAGTTCAACATTCAAACAGAACTCTGAGTTCGCTATTCGCAGCTCGGAGTTCAACATTCGAACCCAACTCGGAGTTGGACATTCGCAGCTCGGAGTTTAACATTCGAACACAACTCGGAGTTCGAGATTGCTAGCTCGGAGTTCAACATTCAAACTGAACTCTGAGTTCGCTATTCGCAGCTCGGAGTTCAACATTCGAAACCAACTCGGAGTTCGACATTCGCAGCTCGGAGTTCAACATTCAAACCCACATCGGAGTCCGATATTCCCAGCTCGGGGTTCGACATTCAAACCAAACTCGGAGTCCGACATTCGCAGCTCGGAGTTCAACATTCGAACCCAACTCGGAGTTCGACATTGCCAGCTCGGAGTTCAACATTCAAACCCAACTCGGAGTTCGGTATTCGCAGCTCGGAGCTCAACATTCGAACCCAACTCGTAGTTCGACAATCGCAGCTCGGAGATCAACATTCAAACCCAACTCGGAGTTCAACATTCCCAGCTCGGAGTTCGACATTCAAACCCAACTCAGAGTTCGACATTCGCAGCTCGGAGTTCAATATTCGAAACCAACTCGGAGTTCTACATTCGCAGCTCGGAGTTTAACATTCAAACCCAAATCGGAGTTCGACATTTCCAGCTCGAAGTTCGAAAATCAAACCAAATTCGGAGTTCGACATTCGCAGCTCGGAGTTCAACATTCGAAACCAAACTCGGAGTTCGCCAGTCGCAGCTCGGAGTTCAACATTCGAACCCAACTCGGAGTTGGACATTCGCAGCTCGGCGTTCAACATTTAAACCCAACTCGGAGTTCAACATTCCCAGCTCGGAGTTCGACATTCAAACCAAACACGGAGTTCGACATTCGCAGCTTGGAGTTTAACATTCGAACCAAACTCGGAGTTCGACATTCGCAGCTCGGACTTCAACTTTCGAACCTAACTCGGAGTTCGACATTCGCAGCTCGGAGTTCAACATTCGAACCCAACTCGGAGTTCGACATTGCCAGCTCGGACTTCGACATTCAAACCCAACCCAGAGTTCGACATTCGCAGCTCGGAGTTCAACATTCGAACCCAACTCGGAGTTCGACATTGCCAGCTCGGAGTTCAACATTCAAACCCAACTCGGAGTTCGGTATTCGCAGCACGGAGTTCGACATTCAAACCCAAATCGCAGTTCAACATTCCCAGCTCGGAGTTCAACATTCAAACCCAACTCGGAGTTCAACATTCCTAGCTCGGAGTTCGACATTCAAACCCAACTCGGAGCTCGACATTCGCAGCCCGGAGTTCAACATTCGAACCCAACTCGGAGTTCAACATTCCCAGCTCGAGTTCAACATCAAACCCAACTCGGAGTTCAACATTCCCAGCTCGGAGTTCGACATTCAAACCAAATCTGAGTTCGACATTTGCAGCTCGGAGTTCAACATTCGAACCCAACTCGGAGTTCGACATTCGCAGCACGGAGTTCAGCATTCGAACCCAACTCGGAGTTCGACATTGCCAGCTCGAAGTTCGACATTCAATTCCAACACGGAGTTCGACATTCGCGGCTCGGAGTTCAACATTTGAACCCATCTCCGAGTTCGGTATTCGCATTCCGGAGTTCACCATTCGAACACAACTCGGAGTTCGACATTGCCAGCTCGAAGTTCGACATTCAATTCCAACACGAAGTTCGACATTCCCAGCTCGGAGTTCAACATTCGAACCCAACTCGGAGTTCGGTATTCGCATATCGGAGTTCAGTATTCGAACCCAACTCGGAGTTCGACATTCGCAGCCCGGAGTTCAACATTCAAACCCAACTCGGAGTTCAATTCCCAGCTCGGAGTTCGACATTCAAACCAAACTCGGAGTTTGACAGTCGCAGCTCGGAGTTTAACATTCGAACCCAACTCGGAGTTCGACATTGACAGCTCGGAGTTTAACATTCAATCTCAACTCGGTGTTCAACATTCCCAGCTAGGAGTTCGGCATTCAAACCCAACCTGGAGTTCGACATTCGCAACTCGGAGTTCAACATTCGAACCCAACTCGGAGTTCGACATTCGCAGCTCGGAGATCAACATTCAAACCCAACTCGGAGTTCGTTATTCGCAGCTCGGAGTTCAACATTCGAACCCAGCTCGGAGTTCGACATTCGCAGCTCGGAGTTCAACATTCGAACCCAACTCGGAGTTCGACATTGCCAGCTCGGAGTTCAACATTCAAACCCAACTCGGAGTTCGACATTCGCAGCTCGGAGTCGAACATTCAAACCCAACTCGGAGTTCGACATTGCCAGCTCGGAGTTCAACATTCGAACCCAACTCAGAATTCGGTATTCGCATCTCGGAGTTCAGCATTCGAACCCAACTCGGAGTTCGACATTCGCAGCCCGGAGTTCAACATTTAAACCCAACTCGGTGTTCAATTCCGAGCTCGGAGTTCGACATTCAAACCAAACTCGGAGTTTGACAGTCGCAGATCGGAGTTTAACATTCGAACCCAACTCGGAGTTCGACATTGCCAGCTCAGAGTTCAACATTATAACCCAACTCGGTGTTCAACATTCCCAGCTCGGAGTTCGACATTCAAACCAAACTCGGAGATCGACAGTTGCAGCTCGGAGTTCAACATTGGAACCCAACTCGGAGTTCGACATTCGCAGCTCGGAGTTCAACATTCGAACCAACTCGGAGTTCGACATTGCCAGCTCGGAGTTCGACTTTCAAACCCAACCCGGAGTTCGATATTCACAGCTCGTAGTTCTACATTCGAACCCAACTCGGAGTTCGACATTGCCAGCTCAGAATTCAACATTCAAACCGAACTCGGAATTCGGTATTCGCAGCACGGAGTTGAACATTCGAACCCAACTCGGAGTTCGACATTCACAGCTCGGAGTTCAACATTCAAACCCAACTCGGAATTCAACATTCCCAGCTCGGAGTTTGACATTCAAACCCAACTCGGTGTTCGACATTGCCAGCTCGGAGTTCAACATTCAAACCCAACTCGGAGTTCGGTATTCGCAGCTCGGTGTTCAACATTCGAACCCAACTCGGAGTTCGACATTGACAGCTCGGAGTTCGACATTCAAACCCAACCCGGAGTTCGACATTCGCAGCTCGAAATTCAACATTCGAACTCAACTCGTAGTTCCATCCATCCGTCCGTCCGTCCGTCCGTTCATCCATTCATCCATCCATCCATCCATCCATCCATCCATTCATTCATTCATTCATTCATTCGGAAACCATTTCTCTCCCGAAGGAGATATTTCCCGTATCTCAAATCACTGGTTATAGCTTTTTTATTCCCAGTATTTCCTATACAAATCACAGACAAATATGAACATAGTGAAAGCTCACACGAGTGGTCAGAATGGCAACCAGGAACGAGGCTCTGCCGAGTTCCTGATCTCGAACCCGGAGTTCGATATTCACAGCTCGGAGTTCAACATTCGAACCCAACTCGGAGTTCGACATTGCCAGGTCAGAATTCAACATTCAAACCCAACTCGGAGTTCGGTATTCACAGCTCGGAGTTAAACATTCGAACCCAACTCGGAGTTCAACATTCCCAGCTCGAGTTCAACATCAAACCCAACTCGGAGTTCAACATTCACAGCTCGGAGTTCGACATTCAAACCAAACTCGGAGTTCGACATTCGAACCCAACTCGGAGTTCGACATTCGCAGCACGGAGTTCAATATTCGAACCCAACTCGGAGTTCGACATTGCCAGCTCGAAGTTTGACATTCAATTCCAACACGGAGTTCGACATTCGCGGCTCGGAGTTCAACATTCGAACCCATCTCGGAGTTCGGTATTCGCATCTCGGAGTTCAGCATTCGAACACAACTCGGAGTTCGACATTGCCAGCTCGAAGTTCCACATTCAATTCCAACACGGAGTTCGACATTCCCAGCTCGGAGTTCAACATTCGAACCCAACTCGGAGTTCGGTATTCGCATATCGGAGTTCAGTATTCGAACCCAACTCGGAGTTCGACATTCGCAGCCCGGAGTTCAACATTCAAACCGAACTCGGAGTTCAATTTCCAGCTCGGAGTTCGACATTCAAACCAAGCTCGGAGTTTGACAGTCGCAGCTCGGAGTTTAGCATTCGAACCCAACTCGGAGTTCGACATTGCCAGCTCGGAGTTCAACATTCAATCTCAACTCGGTGTTCAACATTCCCAGCTAGGAGTTCGGCATTCGAACCCAACCCGGAGTTCGACATTCGCAGCTCGGAGTTCAACATTCGAACCCAAATCGGAGTTCGTCATTCGCAGCTCGGAGATCAACATTCAAACCCAACTCGGAGTTCGATATTCGCAGCTCGGAGTTCAACATTCGAACCCAACTCGGAGTTCGACATTCGCAGCTCGGAGTTCAACATTCAAACCCAACTCGGAGTTTGACATTGCCAGCTCGGAGTTCAACATTCAAACCCAACTCAGAATTCGGTATTCGCATCTCGGAGTTCAGCATGCGAACCCAACTCGGAGTTCGACATTCGCAGCCCGGAGTTCAACATTTAAACCCAACTCGGTGTTCAATTCCGAGCTCGGAGTTCGACATTCAAACCAAACTCGGAGTTTGACATTCGCACATCGGAGTTTAACATTCGAACCCAACTCGGAGTTCGACATTGCCAGCTCAGAGTTCAACATTCAAACCCAACTCGGTGTTCAACATTCCCAGCTCGGAGTTCGACATTCAAACCAAACTCGGAGATCGACAGTTGCAGCTCGGAGTTCAACATTGGAACCCAACTCGGAGTTCGACATTGCCAGCTCGAAGTTCGACATTCAATTCCAACACGGAGTTCGACATTCGCGGCTCGGAGTTCAACATTCGAACCCATCTCGGAGTTCGGTATTCGCATCTCGGAGTTCAGCATTCGAACACAACTCGGAGTTCGACATTGCCAGCTCGAAGTTCGACATTCAATTCCAACACGGAGTTTGACATTCCCAGCTCGGAGTTCAACATTCGAACCCAACTCGGAGTTCGGTATTCGCATATCGGAGTTCAGTATTCGAACCCAACTCGGAGTTCGACATTTGCAGCCCGGAGTTTAACATTCAAACCCAACTCGGAGTTCAATTTCCAGCTCGGAGATCGACATTCAAACCAAACTCGGAGTTTGACAGTCGCAGCTCGGAGTTTAACATTCGAACCCAACTCGGAGTTCGACATTGCCAGCTCGGAGTTCAACATTCAATCTTAACTCGGTGTTCAACATTCCCAGCTAGGAGTTCGGCATTCAAACCCAACCCGGAGTTCGACATTCGCAGCTCGGAGTTCAACATTCGAACCCAACTCGGAGTTCGACATTAGCAGCTCGGAGATCAACATTCAAACCAAACTCGGAGTTCGTTATTCGCAGCTCGGAGTTCAACATTCGAACCCAGCTCGGAGTTCGACATTCGCAGCTCGGAGTTCAACATTCGAACCCAACTCGGAGTTCGACATTGCCAGCTCGGAGTTCAACATTCAAACCCAACTCGGAGTTCGATATTCGCAGCTCGGAGTTCAACATTCGAACCCAACTCGTAGTTCGACATTCGCAGCTCGGAGTTCAACATTCAAACCCAACTCGGAGTTTGACATTGCCAGCTCGGAGTTCAACATTCGAACCCAACTCAGAATTCGGTATTCGCATCTCGGAGTTCAGCATGCGAACCCAACTCGGAGTTCGACATTCGCAGCCCGGAGTTCAACATTTAAACCCAACTCGGTGTTCAATTCCGAGCTCGGAGTTCGACATTCAAACCAAACTCGGAGTTTGACATTCGCACATCGGAGTTTAACATTCGAACCCAACTCGGAGTTCGACATTGCCAGCTCAGAGTTCAACATTCAAACCCAACTCGGTGTTCAACATTCCCAGCTCGGAGTTCGACATTCAAACCAAACTCGGAGATCGACAGTTGCAGCTCGGAGTTCAACATTGGAACCCAACTCGGAGTTCGACATTGCCAGCTCGAAGTTCGACATTCAATTCCAACACGGAGTTCGACATTCGCGGCTCGGAGTTCAACATTCGAACCCATCTCGGAGTTCGGTATTCGCATCTCGGAGTTCAGCATTCGAACACAACTCGGAGTTCGACATTGCCAGCTCGAAGTTCGACATTCAATTCCAACACGGAGTTTGACATTCCCAGCTCGGAGTTCAACATTCGAACCCAACTCGGAGTTCGGTATTCGCATATCGGAGTTCAGTATTCGAACCCAACTCGGAGTTCGACATTCGCAGCCCGGAGTTTAACATTCAAACTCAACTCGGAGTTCAATTTCCAGCTCGGAGATCGACATTCAAACCAAACTCGGAGTTTGACAGTCGCAGCTCGGAGTTTAACATTCGAACCCAACTCGGAGTTCGACATTGCCAGCTCGGAGTTCAACATTCAATCTCAACTCGGTGTTCAACATTCCCAGCTAGGAGTTCGGCATTCAAACCCAACCCGGAGTTCGACATTCGCAGCTCGGAGTTCAACATTCGAACCCAACTCGGAGTTCGACATTAGCAGCTCGGAGATCAACATTCAAACCCAACTCGGAGTTCGTTATTCGCAGCTCGGAGTTCAACATTCGAACCCAGCTCGGAGTTCGACATTCGCAGCTCGGAGTTCAACATTCGAACCCAACTCGGAGTTCGACATTGCCAGCTCGGAGTTCAACATTCAAACCCAACTCGGAGTTCGATATTCGCAGCTCGGAGTTCAACATTCGAACCCAACTCGGAGTTCGACATTCGCAGCTCGGAGTTCAACATTCAAACCCAACTCGGAGTTTGACATTGCCAGCTCGGAGTTCAACATTCGAACCCAACTCAGAATTCGGTATTCGCATCTCGGAGTTCAGCATTCGAACCCAACTCGGAGTTCGACATTCGCAGCCCGGAGTTTAACATTTAAACCCAACTCGGTGTTCAATTCCGAGCTCGGAGTTCGACATTCAAACCAAACTCGGAGTTTGACATTCGCAGATCGGAGTTTAACATTCGAACCCAACTCGGAGTTCGACATTGCCAGCTCAGAGTTCAACATTCAAACCCAACTCGGTGTTCAACATTCCCAGCTCGGAGTTCGACATTCAAACCAAACTCGGAGATCGACAGTTGCAGCTCGGAGTTCAACATTGGAACCCAACTCGGAGTTCGACATTCGCAGCTCGGAGTTCAACATTCGAACCAACTCGGAGTTCGACATTGCCAGCTCGGAGTTCGACTTTCAAACCCAACCCGGAGTTCGATATTCACAGCTCAGAGTTCAACATTCGAACCCAACTCGGAGTTCGACATTGCCAGCTCAGAATTCAAATTTCAAAACCGAACTCGGAGTTCAATATTCGCAGCACGGAGTTGAACATTCGAACCCAACTCGGAGTTCGACATTCACAGCTCGGAGTTTCAACATTCAAACCCAACTCGGAGTTCGACATTGCCAGCTCGGAGTTCAACATTCCAACCCAACCCGGAGTTCGGTATTCGCAGCTCGGTGTTCAACATTCGAACCCAACTCGGAGTTCGACATTGCCAGCTCGGATATCGACATTCAAACCCAACCCGGAGTTCGACCATTCGCAGCTCGAAATTCAACATTCGAACTCAACTCGTAGTTCCATCCATCCATCCGTCCGTCCGTCCGTCCGTTCATCCATCCATCCATCCATCCATCCATCCATTCATTCATTCATTCGGGAACCATTTCTCTCCCGAAGGAGATATTTCCCGTATCTCAAATCACTGGTTATAGCTTTTTTATTCGCAGTATTTCCTATACAAATCACAGACAAATATGAACATAGGGAAAGCTCACACGAGTGGTCAGAATGCCAACCAGGGACGAGGCTCTGCCGAGTTCCTGATCTCGAACCCGGAGTTCGATATTCACAACTCGGAGTTCAACATTCGAACCCAACTCCGGAGTTCGACATTGCCAGGTCAGAATTCAACATTCAAACCCAACTCGGAGTTCGGTATTCGCAGCTCGGAGTTGAACATTCGAACCCAACTCGGAGTTCGACATTCACAGCTCGGAGTTGAACATTCAAACCCAACTCGGAATTCAACATTCCCAGCTCGGAGTTTGACATTCAAACCCCAACTCGGAGTTCGACATTGCCAGCTCGGAGTTCAACATTCAAACCCAACTCGGAGTTCGGTATTCGCAGCTCGGTGTTCAACATTCGAACCCAACTCGGAGTTCGACATTGCCAGCTCGGAGTTCGACATTCAAACCCAACCCGGAGTTCGACATTCGCAGCTCGGAATTCAACATTCGATCTCAACTCGTAGTTCCATCCATCCATCCGTCCGTCGTTCATCCATCCATCCATCCATCCATTCATTCATTCGGGAACCATTTCTCTCCCGAAGGAGATATTTCCCGTATCTCAAATCACTGGTTATAGCTTTTTTATTCCCAGTATTTCCTTTACAAATCACAGAGAAATATGAACATAGGGAAAGCTCACACGAGTGGTCAGAATAGCAACCAGGGACGAGGCTCTGCCGAGTTCCTGATCTCGAAGGTGAGATTTCCCTATCTCACGTGGATAACTCTATCGAATGAAATAAGATAATATGCACGTATATGAGGGTATGTGAACATTGGGACATATAATGTATGTAAAAATGGTACGTGGGCATCCTATGTAAAGATATAAAAGGTACGGGGACATACAAATGATACGGGGGAATATTGTGTATTAATATGATATATAGAGTATGTAGATATACTATGTAAACATATAAAGGGTACGGTAACATAATATGAAGGATATGGAGAATGCGTAGGCATATTACGAAAGCATTTAGAGAGTACGGGGACATATTATGTAAGGATATAAGCGGTATATATTCATGGGGTTATAATATATAAGTATATAGCGAGTACGGGGACATATTATGCAAAGATATAGAGGGTATGGGACATATTATGCAAGGACTTATAGCGTATGGGGATATAGTTATTATGTAAGTATAATATCCACATACCCTATATAATATGTTCCCATACCCTCTATATTATATAGAGGGTATGGGGATATATTACATAAGGATATATAAGGTATGGGAATATGATATGTAAGGATATATAGGGTATGGGGATAACATATATTATAATAAGTATATAGAGAGTGCAGTGACATATTATATAAGGATGGAATGCACAACGTACATAAAGAGTTTTCTCACCCAAATAACCCAGTAGAGTCAATTCGAGTTCTGACTGTTGTCTCCACGCAGTTGCCTAACACAAGAGAGACGTTGGTCTTATTCTGGTCTTCAACTTTAAGTTTTCAAACTATTTAATATGACTTAAGCTACTTGCGAAATATTTTAGTCCCATTTATTATTTTGGGAACTGAAAATGTTT